>JABUQX010044066.1:60000-74605 GCA_015478945.1 Trachelipus rathkii
AAATCTTTTCAAATGTATCTTAAGGAAATTTAATATTATTTATTGCCCAGGGCTTGGTTCCAATAGTTTATATTATATCATATATATAGGTACTTTAATATTTATATATATTATATAGTAATATAGGATATATATAGTATATATAATATATATATATATATATGATATATATAGTATATATATATATACTAACGTATATATATATATATATATATATATATGGATGTATATCTATATATATATTAATATATATATATATATAATTATATATATATATATATATATATATATTATATATATATATATAATAATATCAATATTATACTTATATATATTATATAACCAACCTGAATTCAGTAAAGAGAGTATCAAATAAGCGTATCATAAATTGGCTACAAAGGAGATGATTATTGTGTTTTGTGTTTGCTATTTTAATTGACTTTGATTGTGTAATATCGAATAGCTGTAATTGTTTTGGGCTTCTCAAATCAAACTTTAAATGCTTATATTGATTAAATTCGACCTTCGCATTCTCTTTTAACTATTCGAGTAATTGTCGAAGTAAGAGAAATTTTTTCTGCTTTATTTCATTTACTTATCTAGCTTTTCCTTTTATTTGCATGGTACTAAACTACCAGTTTTTTGGTTCTTTCTAGCCTCGTGTCTCAAGGATTGATACCACCAATCATTTGTCATTTCATTTAGGTGTCTCCTGTATTTGAAAATATTTTTATCTTCACAATTCATATTTTTCGCAATATATATTTATATATATATAATACTATTATATATATATAATATTATATATATATATTAGTATATATATATTATGTATATTATATATATATATATATATATATATTATAATAAATATATTAACGTATATATATATTATATATATATACAGTTTTGAGGGAATGTGCTTCCGTTCTGTCCCCACCCCTCGTTCAACTATATTCTCTATGTCTCAGTACTAGCCCTATTCCATCAGGTGTTGGACGAGCTATGCCCACATGTCGGCAACCTATTTCCGAAACAGAAAGCAAATTCGGCCGCTGATGCCTTCTAGGACAATGTCGGCGCTACTATGACCGCTTGTCACTGTGTAATTGCTACTAAAAATCTTTGAAATCCTTCTCAACTCTCTTTTACTTCTTAAATCATCTGGAAACTCATGTCCCTTCTTTCCGAAGCCAGTTCGAGCTTTCGGGCCACGCTCGAGTTCTCTGGCGATTTACTTTCCTATCTAACCACCGATTTATGGTTTTCCCGCTCTTAGGAACTACTACGGGGAAGACTTGCGTGGTGGCGCTTGACATATCCAAAGCATTTTGACCACGGGTATGGCAGGCGTACTGCTCTCGCAAGCTCCCGCTCCTTTTTGGTTTCCCTCCTTCTCTTAGCTTACTTACGTCTAGGCTTTGCTTTTCAAACGCGCTCATACGGCTGTTGTTGATTTTGCGACTTCTTCCTTATTCTGTCAATAGTGGTGTTCCTCAGGGTTTGGTCTCATCCCCTACTTTATTACTCTGCCCGTGAGTGTGCTTACAATGTATTATATAATATATATATATATATATTTATATATAATATATTATACTATATATATATATATATATTATATATATATATTATATATATATAGAATATATATATATATATATATATAGTATATAACTTTATATATTATGCTTTAAATATTTGATTAAGTATATATAAGTATATACTATACAGTGATACACTGATGATTTGAAATAGAGGAGGTTAGTACTGACTTCATTCATTTAAAAGAATCGAAAATAAAATTCTTCATTGAAATAAAAATATCATGTTCAACTTTTGGTTTGTCGGTTCGATTCATAAGTAAATATGAATCGTCTCTCTCTCTCTCGTCGTCTCTCCTCTCTCTCTCTCTCTCCTCTCTCTCTCGTCTCTTCTCTCTCTCTCTCTTTCTCTCTCTCTCTTCTTTCTCTCTCTTCTTCTCTCTCTCTCTCTGTCTCTCTCCTCTCTCTCTCTCTCTCTCTCGTCTCTCTCTCCTCTCTCTCTCATCCCCCTCTCTCTCTACCTCTCTCTCTCTCTCCTCTCTTCTCTCTCTCTCTCTCTCCTAATCAATTTTCTTTGTTACAAATAATGATATTCATTTTATTTGTCATTGTTCTTCATTCTATAATAATAGCTGGGATACAGGTGGATTTGGGATTACATTTCTTTATAGTAATGAGCATTATTACTACTATTATCTAACTATTACATTTATTCTTAACTTGTTTATGTGGCTTCATATCAACTCTTAACTCTGATTTATCTGACTTTTCATCAGTATAGGTATTAACTCTTCATTTATCTGACTTTTCATCATGATAAGGTAAACAAGTTTAGTTACGGTTATTTGAGCTATTAATCTAACTGTTGGAAAAGAAAGTGTCCATAAGTTCCTCATGTTGCTTTCAGAAATTTTACCCTTTTGCCCTTCCATACTAATTAGTTTCTAGAGTAGAGGAAATTTTTTGGAACAAGAGAGAAAAATCTAAAATAAAATAGATTTAATTAAAATAAATATTCATTAACCTTCATAATAAATATTGTAAAAAAAATTTCCTTAAAAAATTGATCTTGAAAATATAAAATATAGATTATTTCATAGGAGACTTTGACGAAAATATTATTTCTTTTAATCAGTTGGCTTTGAAAATTCGGATAGGCACAAATATTTTGGTATGAATGAAATAGTAAATTTATTTAATGATTTTATGAGTATCTTAGCTTATAATTTATTGAATATTGCAAGCAATCCATTGCTTTATTTCAAGGAAAGCATAGGTAGGCCTTTTCGAACAAGTTTCAAAAGCTCAATTAATTTAACGCCTTCACGAACAAGGTAAAGTGAATTTAGAAAATGCATTTTTATCGACTTGCTAGCTCCCATATTTCTCAACGAATTTATAGCAAACATTTAAAAACTTTTTAAAAACAATAAAAAATGTCATTTTCGCAACAAAAAAAAACTGAGTGCAAATAAATAAATGTTCCCTCCTTCGTTAATTAAATTAAGATTATAGAACAACCGAAGTGAAATGTTACTTTACTTTAAAAATGGTGTTACCCATATAGAGCATAAATAAAATATTCTTGAAATTAAAGCAATGTTATCGCTATTGACTACAAATATATTTCTTTTCTCATTCACTAAATAAAAAAAAATGCAATAATACAATCTATAAAATATAAAACACCAACTTCATCATCAATTCTTTAAAAAATATTTGAAAATGTAATCTAAAAAATACATAACAACAAATATATATATATTTATTCTTTTTATATTTATGTGACAGTAATTCCTTTATAAATATTATGCAGGAAGTATTATATATCTATATATATAAACGATGCATATACTTTATATATATATATTATTATTATGTATTAGGTATAATGTATAATATATATATTTGTATACTAGTTAGTAATTATAGTTATATATTAATATATATATATAATTTAAGTTATTTAATTGCTATAACAGCTTAACACCGTACACTAAAATAATTCCATCTCTTGGCGCAATCTTCTTCGCCAACGTAACATAGAAAAGTGCGAAGTTAATGGAGAGGCAGGATGATTTCGACGCTGCTAATTAAAGAACAATATTTAATTACACAAATAATTTAATAACTACAATTTTCGGTTCGCCGGCTTTAATAGTTATGTTTTCAGTATATTCATTTTCCGTATTTATTTTGGTTATCAATTCTCGTTATTTTGAATTTTTAAATGTAATTAGTTTGTCTTTTTAATAAATTTATAAATAAAAAAAGTGTTAATACAATAAAACATTTATTCTTATGAGTAATGGCTAGCTCTAGATTGGTTCTAAACCTAGATACGAGTTCTTCGCATACAATATATTTCAATTTGAAATGAACAGAGAAAACATATAACATGTTATAATATTTATTATAATATATATTATTTATTTTATTATATAATATTTAATATATATTTATCACTTTTAGTCGAACGGTTATATTATATATATATACTATATATTTTCTACCTTTTTATTTAGTGGTATAAATAAATATAACTATGTATAGTATAACTCGTTATATTAGTTGTATCAGTGGCAGTAGTTATGGTTGATTATGGTTGGTAGGCAATTGGCGGATGTTATAGGGAAAGTAGCTATTGTAAATAGATTAATGAAAAAAAGATTGCAGTTTACAGTTATGTAAGAATGACTGTAATATTATCAAAAACTTAATCCTTTTTAACATGTCAATCCTAAATCTTAACGTAATATATACTAAAACCCTAAAAATGAGTGTTAATGTTATGCGGCTAAATGCCTCCCGTATTTCAACATCCATTTTATTAACTTTGCGCTACGTTATCAGTAGGCGATTTAGCTGAATATTATAACATATGTCGTATTACTTGATATGCATATATAAGTAGAGGCGAGCCGGCCTCTCACTTCGCTCGTCGTACTTCTCGTCGTGGCGTTATTTGGTATTTGTCTTAGGTGTGGGCCATAATTATAGGGTTTGATTTAAAATTTTCTCTTTGCAAACGCAATGTTTCACTTTTCCAATTTAATGTATCATTATATAATTTTATTAGTTTATTCACAATTGTATTATATATCTATGTTTTAGTTATATATAGTAGTATATATATATCTATTATATATTTATTATACCTATTTTATAGTATACTAATTGTATATATTTTCACTTACCTTATATGATATTAGATGTTTAATAGTTTATATAGGTATATTATTTTATTATATTATATAATGGGAGAGATGAGAGTGAGAGGAGTGCTGAGAGGAGAGAGCAGTAGAGAATGATGAAGTTATTGGTGCATTGTTTAAGACTCACGCTCGCTGCTAAGAGCACGTATCTCTCGATTTTCATACTATTTGATATGTGGCATTGGATTTCTTTTTGCTCTTTTATTCCTTGTTTTGAGATTATTCTAGCGATGCTGTTTGTGTTATATACATGATTTAGAAATTATTTTTGTTATAATATTAGACTGGAGTGGAATCCTAAGTGTTGGAGAGGTCTTTTAGAGCAGGGATGCCCTTTGGATCAGAGAAGATGAATGCTTAGTTATGAAGAAAACAAGATCAAATTAAAAAATGTTGGAAGGCCACACCCAAAATTTGGCGAGATAATTAACCTAAAAAGGCAAAAATGGAAATGCGGAGTTTATTTCATGAATGGTATCCAAAAAAACATATGGTTTACGGGGTGTCGCTATAAGACAGAAAGTTATATTGCTGGCCATGGTTTACCATTTTTTAGGGGCAATAATTCAGTCAAAGACGCTTGGGGAAAAGGTTTTTCTGATATGAAGAAATTTGTTGAGCATGCAAAAACATGAAGCATCTCGAGACATTTAGAATGTACGGGTTACAAATGATAGTAATTTTGGAAATAACATTTGATGCAGCTCTTTAAGTGATCTCTAAAACGCATTATTAAAGAAACTAACGAAGAAGTTGACGAAAATTGCCAGATTATGAGAAGGCTAATAGACTGTGTAATTTTTCCCTTAAATCTACTGAATTGTCATTTAAAGAGAGGACACAATGAAAGTTCCTCTTCTTAATAAAGGTAATTTTATATATATATATAGTATAGTATAGTATATAGTATAGTAATATATATAATAATATATATATATATATATATGTTATATATATATATATTATATATATATAATATATCTAATTATATATGGACATTTTATAAGTGTTGACTCCGTTATATATTAGCAGATTAGCGTTAATTCTACGGTTTAAGTTTTGGGTTAGGTTTCAGGTTAGGTAAGGTTAGGTTAGGTTAGGTTAGGTTGCGGTTAGGGGCTTAGGTTAGGTGACCGCAAAAATTTAATGTATTTTACAGTAAATTATTAAAATATAACGATGGCAATTAGATTATTGTTTTTCGCTGCGTGGATTCACCCGCTTATAATATAGGGTGGCCTATATATATATATATAGTATATATATATATATATTATGAATATAATATTATATATATATATTATATATATATATATATATATATACTAATATATATATATTACTATATTCTATATATATATATATATTTAATATTATATAATATATATATCTATATATATATATTATATAATAATTATATAATATATAACTATATGGTATATATATATATCATATATAGGGGTTTAATAATATCAGTAATATAATATACATATAACTAATATAATATATATATATATATATATATATATATAAGTATATATATATAAGTATATATATAGTATTATATAGCTATATACTATTAAGTATTATATATATAATAGTATATATATATATATATACCTTGGCCTAATACCCTGTGAAACATCTAGCTACGCCACTGATATATATATAGTATATATATATAATATATATATATATATATATATAATATATATATATATAATATATATATATGATATTATAAATTAAAGTAATATGTTAAATATATTGCTATGGTATTCGATTCTTAGGAGCGGGATTTCCTTACCGATTCCCCGAAATTAAACGCCCATCAACTGAAATATATATATATATATATATATATTCTACTAATTATATTATTATATATATATTTATATATTATATTAATTAAGTATATATATATATTATTAATATATATTATTATTAATATATATATTATATCATAATTATAATATTATATATTAATATATATATATATATATATATATTATTATATTAATATATATATATATATATATAGTATTATATATAATAATAGTATATATATATATATATATATATCAGCATTAGGTATACCGTTATATAGTACTAGATAGGTTGTTGGGTACGGATTACAACGGAAATCGGGGAGGAAAATGGGGGTGTTAATAAGTACAGAATCGGAATCGGAAATACTAGGAATCGGCAATAATTAGTAAAGCCTGAGATTCTTTGACCGAATTCTTTATGGTATATACTAATTGAAAATGCAGTTATAACCAAGCTTTAGGCGTTATTATTACATGAAAACAAGATTTATCGAAGTTCTATAGACCGTCATTTAGAGATTTTTTAATATTTTATCTAATTATTACTGCCTTAATATAATATATTCAATAATAATTATATATAATAATAGAATAAAATACTGGATTGATAGTATGTGACTCTTACTTTTAACGTAGAAGAGCCTAAAGATATCATGTTAGGTTATTTCAGAGCAGTCATAGGTGAGAGCATAGACATTTGAACAATGTTTCAGTTATGATCATTATTCGCAAAATTTGCAATATGCTTTTGATAATTATATGTATCCCGTAGAATTCACCGCATAAATGTAGAAAGCACATTCGCAATACATATGAGTGAGGGTTTTCCTGATGTAATTGTAATTATTATTAATTAATGCTATTATGAATTATTACTAAATAATATGCTATCTAAATACTTTCGAGTTTCACCTTTTCTCGCGTATTAACTCACCCAGTACATTACTAATTAATATAAGTATTTGATTTGTCTTCTGAATAATGTTATGGAAAGTAATATCAGATATTTAATTTATAGCGCTGTACTAAATTTAAAATATTACATTCATGTATATAATATAGTAAATATATGTGATTATAAAACGCACTACTAAAATAATGTAGCTGCAGGAGTTAACACAAGACCAGGTTATTTAACCATAGGAATTATCATTTGCATTGCTCAGCAAAATGGCAATTATAAAATTACTTTCACAAACTGTACAACAGAGAAAGTACCTCAATTCTTGAAATAATAAAAATAATATATCATATGCAAACAAAATCTTAGGTCATATTTTATATAATTCACTTCTCGCTTCTCAAGCTATGTTTATAAGCCAAGTATGATTAATAAAATAATGAGTCATTTATTAGGTGCTTAGAACAAAGGAGATGTCCGGGTAAATTATTAAGTTGCAACTACATGACACAGACACTGGGTATTTTTTCAGGATTTAAGTTAAATCACTTTTCTGGGATAAATACCCCATTAATTTAGTGGGAGGTCATCCTAACCAACTTAAAACCTAGGCCTCACAGATCTAATACATCCTACCTAATGGCTACCACTTACCTTATATCAACACTAGAATTATATGAAAACACTATTAAAAGTAACCGGCTATACTCATTATCATATTAAGATTCAATATGTAATGAGATCGTATAAACCAAAACTTATAAATGTTCCTACATATATATAAGCCTTGCATAACTGTTATAGCTTAGAAACAACTAGGAATAAGATTACTTGAAAATATCCTTGCTTAAAAATTAAAAACTTATAAATAAATTTTGATTGATATTGTATCAAATTTTAAAAATGAGATCCAACATAGGAATTATAATAATACCGCTAAGCACATTAACGTCCTTTCTACACAATTCTTTTGGTAAACAACTCCGGCTTGGTTTCCACCATTTTGTCTCTCTTGCTTTGGGTGGGTTGGGGGCCTTCCACATTTTATTGGAAATTTGGTTCTTCATAAACTCCAGATTTCCTTAAAAGTTTGTTTTTAGACTATACTTGATTCCATCTCCATACTAATATTTAAAAATATTCTAAATCGAAAAAACACAACGCATCTAGAATAATTCAAAACAGAAAGAGCAAAGGAAAATCACATGCACATTCAAATAGTTGAAAATGCGACTGATTTTTAACATGCAACAATAGGCTTCCATATTCCTTCTCTCTCTCTCCTCTCTCTCTCGTCTCTCTCTATATATAATTATATATATATATAGTATATATATAAATAATATATATTTATTTATATATATATATATATATATATATTATATATATCATTATAAGAATTAATTAAAAAAGGTGAAACATGGGTTTCAAAGAAAATTAAACAACCTATTATGGCAACATACTAACGCAACGAAGAGTACGACAGCGAGTGAGAGGCGCTCGCCTTCTTTAATATATCAAGAACGATATATTATTTCACTTCGCCTTGTACGTAGGACAAGTTAAGGAGTGTATAGGGAGGCAAAGTACTCATTTTTGGTTTTAATTTCTTTAATATTTTGAACATTTATTTGTATTATTTTTGTATTATATTAACATTTTTATATTGTTTATTTGTTTTTCTTAAGTTATTAATTTGTTCTTAAAAATTAGATAGGCAATGCCTACCAACTACCCTTAACTTTGTACTGATACAAATCTAAATATATATTGTATATTAAGATATTCATTGGTATTGGATATCATATATTATTATAATATAATATATTTATAAATATATATATATATATATATATATATAATATTCATTTGAAATTATATTGTTGGAAGAACTCGTATCTTAGACCAATCTAGGCAGCCATTTTCATAGTAATGTTTGTATTGTTATTAGAGAAGTGATACTATACGTTTTAAAGACCAAACAATATTAAATCAAATACGAAATTGAAACCAAAATAAATAGAAATGAATAGACAACTATTAAGCGGGAACCGAAAATTGTTATTATTATTTGTTGTAATTAATATGTTCTTTATTAGCGTCGAAATCATTGCCTCCATTAACTTCGCCTTTTTATACGTTGGGCGAAGAAATTGCAGAGGGGAATAATTTTGTGGTGTTAAGCTTTTTGCAATTAATATATATATTATATATATATATATATTTTAATAATATTCAAATATATATATATATAGTTTATATATATATATATATAATATTATTATATTATAGTATATATATATATATATATAATATATATATATTATTTGTTGTTAGTATTTTTTAGATTACATTTTCAAATATTTTTTAAAGAATTGATGATGAAGTTGGTGTTTTATATTTTATAGATTGTATTATTGCATTTTTTTATTTAGTGAATGAGAAAAGAAATATATTTGTAGTCAATAGCGATAACATTGCTTTAATTTCAAGAATATTTTATTTATGCTCTATATGGGTAACACAAATTTATTATCAATTAAATTTGCTTTGTTATAATCTTAATTTAATTAACGAAGGAGGGAACATTTATTTATTTGCACTCAGTTTTTTTTGTTGCGAAAATGACATTTTTTATTGTTTTTAAAAAGTTTTTAAATGTTTGCTATAAATTCGTTGAGAATGTCGGTTGATTCCTGGTTGTATTTCTTAAATTCACTTTACCTTGTTCGTGAAGGCGTTAAATTAATTGAGCTTTTGAAACTTGTTCGAAAAGGCCTACCTATGCTTTCTTGAAATAAAGCATGGATTGCTTGCATATCATAAATTAAGATACTCATAAAATCATTAAATAAATTTACTATTTCATTCATACCAAAATATTTGTGCCTATCCGAATTTTCAAAGCCAACTGTAAAAGAATCATATTTTCCGTCAAAGTCTCTATGAAAAATCATTTTCTATGTAAAGAAGAATTGAAGGAATTTTTTTAAATATTTATTAAGAGTATTAATGAATATTTATTTAATTAATTCTTTTTTTATTTTATTTTTCTCTTTGTTCCAAAAAATTTCCTCTACTCTGCAATAATTAGTATGGAAAGGGCAAAAGGGTAAATTCGAAAGCAACATGAGGAACTTATGGACACTTCTTTTCCAACAGTTAGATTAATAGCTCAAATAACCGTAACTAAACTTGTTTACCTATACTGATGAAAAGTCAGATAAATCAGAGTTAAGAGTTGATATGAAGCCACATAAACAAGTTAAGAATAAATGTAATAGTTAGATAATAGTAGTAATAATGCTCATTACTATAAAGAAATGTAATCCCAAATCCACCTGTATCCCAGCTATTATTATAGAATGAAGAACAATGACAAATAAAATGAATATAATTAATGTAAGAAAGAAAGGAAATTAGAGAGAGGAAGAGGGAGAAGAGAGAGAGAGAGAGAAGGAGAGGAGGGGAGGGGGGAGAGGAGTAGAGAGAGAGAGAGCAAGAAAGAGAGAGAGAAAGAGGAGAGAGAGAGAGAAGAGAGAGAAAAGGAAAAAGAGAGAGAGAGAGAGAGAGAGAGAGAGAGAGAGAGAGAGAGAGAGAGATTTTATATTTACTTTATGAATCGAACCGAAACAAAAGTTAACATGTATATTTTTATTTCAATGAGAGAATTTTATTTCGATTTTAAATGAGATGAAGGTCAGTACTAACCTCCTCTATTTCAAATCATCAGTGGGTATCACTGTAATAGTTTATACTAAATACTTATCAAATATTTAAGCATTGTATATATAATATATATATATTAATATATATATATATATAATATATATATAATATATATATAATATATATATATTAATATATATATATATATATAATATTATATATTATAGTATATATATATATACATTGGTAATTTTGCGGTTAGAAATTAATTAAAGTACGGGATGAGACCAAACCCTGAGGAACACCACTATTGACAGAATAAGGAAGAAGTCGCAAAATCAACAACAGCCGATATTGAGCGGTTTAAAAGAAAGCTAGAGGCGTAAGTAATGCTAAGAGAAGGAGAAACAGAAAGGAGGCGGAGCTTGGAGAGCAGTGGACGCCCTGGCCATACGCCGTCAAATGCTTTGGGATATGTTCAAGCGCACAGCGCAAGTTTCCCCGTAGTTCCTAAGAGCGGAAAAACCATAAATCGGGGTTAGATATGGAAAGTAAATCGCCAGAGAACTCGCAGTGCCCGAAGCGAACTGGCTATCGAAAGAAGGGATGAGTTTCCGAGATGATTTAAGAAGTGAGAGTGAGCACAAAGGATTTCAAAGATTTTTAGTAGACATACAAGTGAAAGCTATAGGCGATTGTTAAAGGCTATAGGGCGAATTGTTTTTAACGGATAGGTGGACATGTGCATGCTGTCCAACACCAGATGGAAAGGCTAGTATGAGACATAGAGTAATGATAGTTGAAACGAGGGTGGGGACAAGAACGGAAGCACATTTCCCTTCAAACTTAATATATTAATATATATAATATATTATATATGATATATATATATATATATATATATATATATATATATATAAATTATATATATATATATATATATATATATTATATGTATATATTATATTATATATATATATATTGCGAAAAATATAATTCAGTAGATAAAAATATTTTCATAATAGCAGGATACACCTAAATGAAATGACAAATGATTGGTGGTATCAATCCTTGGACACGAGGCCTAGAAAGCAAATAAAAAATGTTGTGCAAGAAAATGTGAAAAGTAAGATAGTAAAATGCAATAAAGAGAAATATAATTCTCTTATTCGACAATTACTCGAATATTAAAAGAGAATGAGAAGGTCGAATTAATCAAATATAACATTTAAAGTTTGATTGAAGCCCAAAACAATTACAGCTATTCGATATTACACAATTCCAGAAGTCGAATTAAAAAGCACAACACAAGAACACAATAATCATCTCCTTTGTAGCCAATTTATGATACGCTATTTTGATACTCTCTTTGCTGGAATTCAGGCTGGTATATATATATATATATATATATATATATATATATACTATTATATAATATATAATAGGTATATATATATATATATATATATATAATATAATAATATATATTAATATATGTATAGTATATAATAATATATATATATTAATATATATATATTATATATATATTATTCATATATATATATATATAATATTATATATATATATATATATATAAATATATATATATACTATATATTATATATATTATATAAATATTGGAACCAAGCCGGCAATAAAAATATTAAATTCCTTAAGATACATTGAAAAGATTTACAAGGTAATATAAAAAATATATTTGTTTAAACAAATAAGTTGAATTCCACGGAAAGAAAGTTTAAATTTGATATGGACATATGTATATAGACGGTTATATGATATATATATATTAATATATATATTTTAAATATATATATATATATATTTATATATATATATATATAATATATTATATATATATCACTGGCGAATAATTATTGCTTGCTTAGCATGCGGCGCATGCTTAAGTGAAAAATAAAAGAAAATTTTGATTTTCAGTATACTGTGATTTGAGGATAAAGATGTTGATAACTCTTCTTCTAACGCTTCTTTCTACTAGCTGTAAATTCAAATTTATATTTAATTTGTATTCACGAGCAGCCAACGTGAATAAAAATTTCGCTAGTCAATACGATGTTTACGGTAACTCGAACGTCTGCCTTTCTGAGAAGTTTAACATGGTTAACAGGTGCACACATGAAATTACTCACGGCGAAAACGCTATGAAACCTTGCGGAAACTTAATAGCAAACAAATACCCTGAGCGAAGCTAAAAACTCTTTTCGGAGTCTTTCTCGTATTATTCTTCGATTTTCTCGTTATTCTTAATTTAAAAAATAAAAAATAAAAAAATTACGAGCATTTGTGATTGTTTTCTGCTATTATGTTCAGGATTGCCACATTGGCTATTTCATAGAAAAAGTTTGCAAATTTAAGCATTATTGAAAGAAACTTTTCATTCTATATACAGTAGTTAATTAAGTGTCGAAATTTACTAAAAAAAAAAAAAAAAAAAAAAAAAAAAAAACAAGATATTAATAAATACAGAAAATATTGCGAATATTTTAATAAAATTTTATAATTAGAAAAAAAAGAATGAAAAATCCCAAAAAAAATTGAGAAATAGGCTTGTTTCAACTCTGTTTCGTATTTAGTGTATGAGTGGATGTGCGTGCGTGCGTGCGTGCGTGCGTGTGCATATTTTATTGTTTTGTGCAATTTTCTTGTGATAAGTACCTTTTTTAAAAATGCCTAAGTGGAAGTCATCTTATGATAATGACCGCAAATATAAAAGTGAATGCAAAAAAGTTTCTTCAGAAGCACAGGAGAAAAATAATCCGGTAATAATAATAATAATAATAATAATAATAATAATAATAATAATAATAATAATAATAATAATAATAATAATAATAATAATAATAATAATAATAATAATAATAATAAAATGAAAAGAAAGTTTTATAAAAATGAAAAATAAAAAATTATAATCACTAATAATAATAATAATAATAATATAATGAATGGAATAATAAGATAATAATAATACTAGCTATAATACATAATTATATAGATAATAAAATGATGAGCGTAAGGGTAACTCACCAGTAAAAGTTATATATATAATAATAGATAGATCTCATATAAAATAACATATTTGCACTGACTCCAAAATGTCTGCTTGCACAGTTATAAAAAATACAGCAGTACTAACAATTAAGATAAATTAAATGAGAGATGTCAAATTAGGTTGATAAGATGTGCGAGAATAATTGTTATCAGGTATTTGAGCATGATTAATGATTCTCTCCGAATTATGTATATGTCAATTTAAAGGAAGAACACAACAACAATCCACACAAATTCAAAGAGGAGAGTAAAAAACTATACATATGTTTCAATTATCTTTTTAGACAAATCAAGAGAAACGCACAATATGCTCCGCGAGAGCTGGCAGGTCGTGTTCTTGCCCGCCCGCCGCCGCCGCGT
>JABUQX010044067.1:5000-54610 GCA_015478945.1 Trachelipus rathkii
GGATAGTATGAGTATACTATATATATATATATAATAGAGAATATTATATATATATCTATATATATAATTATTCTAATAAATAGTATAATATTAATTATATATATATATATATATCGTAAATAATATAACTATATTATTAAAAGATATATTTATAGATATGTAATATATAGTATGTAGGTTTATTATATATATTTAGATTTTTGATTAATATATATTTGGAATAATATATATATAAGTTATATCTTTTTATTTTATTCACTATTATTTTTCTTATAACTTATTCTTAAACTATAAATATATATATTAATATATATCATATTATATATATCGTATATATTATATATATTACTGTTATTATTATATATATAATACATATAATATTATACTAATCGTATGAGCGACTGAAATTTATAATGTATTATTAATCACATATTATATATGTAGATATATAATATCCTATATATATATATATTCTAAATAATAATGCTTTTTATAAATATACATCGAGCACTCTTTTTGAAAATTCTACAATATTCATAAATATTGAAAATAGAAAAATATTTTGAAATTATTGTAATTATTATAAGTAACAGGTGAAGCGATATCACTAGTATATAATATTATATATGTTAGATATTCGTAAGTGATAAAACTTTCACACTTTATATATGATTAGTTAGTATATATTAATAATCCCTATTAATATTATTTAGATACCTTATTACGCCATAGAGTAATCTCATATTTATCTCTCGATTAGTTATTTATAGAGGAGGGCGTAATATATGAGTATAATATTAATATCTTATAAAATATCTCTTCCATCTTTGAGAGGTCTACTATATAAATATTTTTAATCAAATAGCTGTTTATATATTAAAATATATTTATATTAGGCAAATAGTTATGTCTCTAATTAATGTATAGCCATAGTACTTATACCTCGCTTCAAATAATATTATATTTATTATTATTGTTTAAATATATACTACTTAGTCTAATTAATTTGAACTTATGGAGTATATATATATAATTGACTTATAGCTTAATTCTTCTTGTTTATATTATATTCTATATATAGAGTCTATTGGCTAGGCTATATTTTGTATTAAAAATCTATGAAAATTCATAGAGGTAAAGACGGGCTATTTATCAGCTGCAGTACTCTCGAAGGGCAATTTGAGCTAGAGGAAAAAATTTTTATCCTTTCTACTCATTTGCGAATTTGTTTCTATTATTTATTACTCGCTAAATCCCATCGGTTAAAGCATATAATAGATGTTTGGTAATTAGCTTTATCTCATCTTTCCTGTCCTCAATATTTTGGAATTATTTAATTTATTTATTTCTATTTATTATTAGTTTTTTATTATTATTTTACTTATTATATATTAATATAAATTATTCTACTCCCAATTATAGTTTATTAGTTAGAATTTAATTGATTATTATTATATTATTTATTATATATATGGATTTATATTTATCTTAATATAGTATTATTATTAATTATTATTGTATTATTGTATTCATTTACTATTATTATGCTATCTATTTATTATGTATTATTAATTATTTATTATATTCACCAAAAATTAATTATTATTATAAGTCATTATTATGTATTTATTATTTAAATTCTTTATTATACTAGTATATATTGATAAACTATTAAATAAGATAAATTATATTATTTACATTATTTAAATTAATTATTACATATTGTATTTTTTTATTGTACCCACGCTGATTGCTTCTATATACTTTAGGGATTAAAATTATATTTCCGGGTGTTCTTTGATATATAATTAAACAATATATATATGCTCATTAATACACTCTATTTTAGATATTGCATGGTGCATTAAAGGATTGAGTTAGCGTAAATATAATTAATATGATTATATAATATCACAACTAAAGAACATTTATACATTAATATAATTATACTATTTTATAATTTGATAATACATTATAATTATAAATATTATAGCATATCATATATTTAATTTAAGTGACAATAATTTATGCATTATTCCTAATTATCAAATTATATTAATTAAATTATTATTTATATTATTTTATTATCATATTATTATTTATTATTATTAAATTATTATCGGTGGTATTCATTATTATTAATTATATATTATTTATTATATATATATATTTACTTATTATTATATATCTTTGAATGACAATATAGATAATATATAATTATATTATAATTACTTATTATTATTATTATTAATTATTATTATTAATTATATTATTTATTTTTATATTATTAATTTATTTATTTAATTATTGTAGAACGTATTAAATTGTTAAGTAATATACCAATTATATTTATGTGTTCTATCTATCTTCACTCTTTCTTCTGTCTAGTCACTTCTTTCCTAACTTTATCACTACTTTAATCTCACTATTTACCTCTCATTCTTTCTTCTTACGCTTCACTTCTACTTCTGTAGCCATTTCTATAATTTCAATTGTAACAGACTTATCTATTTACTATTTCTCTAATATTATACTTGAGCAAAATGATTCTTAACTCCTAATTTCCCATTCTTTCTTGCTTCTTTCTACTTCTCTTCTTCTTCTTCTCTTAACAATGATTCTCAATCACCTAAGTGTAGATTATTGTATGTGTAGCTGTTAGTATGTGATAATAGTTGTGTTCAGTGTTTTATAGCAATTACATCAGAAGTTATACAAGAAACATGATAAAGAGAAGAAAATATGAAATTGATTTTTCGTAATTAATATGAAGATAAGAAGCTCTTTTAATAAGAGTTACTATCTGAAATATTTCGTAGTAAGAAGGCTTCGATTAATCTAAAATTTTAGAATGGAGTGCGTCTCTTGTATTTTGTATGAATATGGTTCATCTTGCAATGAAGTTGTAACAAGATTCACAATGAATGATACTGGTATCTAAGCAACACGATGAGAGGAACAATAAAGGGAGGACTTTAGAACATATGTTGATTTCTGTCGACTATATTTTCTCTAAAGATAATAATGGAGTCCAAAATAAAAATAATAAAATTAAAGTAACATGAAATGCAATAATGTAGAAAAATAATCCTAATACCAATAATAATAATCAAGAATAATAATAGTATAATTAAATAATATAATCAATAAAATAATAATAATAATAATAAATAATAACTCACAAACATATAACACATAATTAATATTATGATAAATAATTACATATTAGAATATAATGATAGATAATATGTTTAGATTAATTTATTCTAGGTTGCACATTAATAATAATAATAATATATGGACCTGACATCTCTATTGTAAGATGATCATTGATATAATAAATCAATATAATCAATAAGTAGACAAATAAACTAAAATTAGTTTATGGTACATAGTAACTAAATTTAATTATTACATTTGACCTAAGTAATTAATTAATTAATAATAATATAATTACAATAAAAATAATTAATATTTTCATTTACATATTAAAAAATAACATAGAACTTAATAAAAATTCAATAATAATACTAAATAAAGTTAATGATTTTTACCTAATCACTAAATAATTAAGTAATAATAATATAATAATAATAATGTAAGGGAAAACGATCAACTATCAGAAAGAATTAATAATTAACACTTATAATAAGAATCCCATAATAATAATAATATTAATATTATAAACATTAGAGAAGTTATATAATTATAATTATTATAGTAAATTATATTAATAATTATATTTATTATATTATTAATTATAGCATGGATATTAATAATGATAGTAAAATAATTATGATAATAAATACTATGAATAATTGTAGAGCATGATGGCTGAATACGAATGATGATCGTATTGTATGGATGAATTAATGGACGGGAGGATAGATGATCGAGATGATGATTGAATGAGATTCCCGTGAGTGTATTTGGAGATAGACTCAGTGATGATTGATTGATGGATTGTATCGGAGAGATATAGATGGATTTGTGCACTTTGTAACCCATAAATATAAAATTATATTAAACCACCACTTTAAATAACATCTAGATTATTAATGACTGTACAGCACATTAGAGATCAATATAACTGGATTAAGATAATAACAATAAATAATAATGATTGACTATTAATAGATAATATAATTATAATCCAAAATAAGTAAATAATTGTAATTTTTATATAATAATAATGATATACTTTATTATTATTATTATTATTTATTATTCACTAAAATTATATTATACATTATATATTATTTAGTCTACTACTCTCTTTTTTAAATTATTATTATTACTTATTATATTATTACTATATTATATAATTAGTCTAATTTTTTTGTATCTACGGGGATTAGGAATTTATTTAGAATATATATAAATAAGTTTTCATGAGTTATTTATTATATTTATTGGACCACCTAATTTAATTAATTGTATATATATATTTATCTTATTCTTATTATTATTACTTAATTATTTATTATTTATTACACTCCATATAATTACTGTTATAATATTTCCATTGCTGGGTGATTGGGTCTATTAATCTATTTAATATTTATGTTGATTTGTTATTAGTTATTAATTATTATTGATTATTACTATTAATTCCATTATTATTCACCTTATTAATTATTATTAAATATATTAGATTCATATTATATTATTTATTATTATTTATTGCGTATTGAAGCTATTACTTATTATTATTATTATTACTGCAGCCCGAAACTAAGGATCGCTCTAGCGAGGAACATTCTAAAATATTTTCAAAGAATTTGGCTCGTGCCGCTATGTTGGTCTGGCGTGTCAGAGCGTGTCACGAGCATAGTCCTGCGAGCGTGTAGCTCTTGATACTCGCACTAGTCTGTGATAGGATCATTGGTGTACGGACACTGCAGACTCTCGCGTATCGTCATGCTGGGCGATCGCCGGCAGTCGTTGCGGCACCACACTCCGTGTTGTATTAGCCACGAACTGGCGAGTTGTTTTTTTTATTTAATTAATGATATACGTTACTCTAAATACCCCTTAAAGACCAAACAATTGGGTATAGTTTTAGAAATTCTGGTAGCGTTTTATATGCGTGATAAATAGTTAAAAAATCAATATTTGTTCAGGTTATGGTAAAAAGCGGCCCACTTTCTACAATTAATCATAGTTATTAAAAAAGGCCCATCTTTCATTAATTAGTCTACATGGTTCGCTTAAAGTTATAACGCGTTTTTTAATATATTAATACTAGAGACGCGAGTTTTATACAGCAGTTGGCCACACTTGAATTTTCGATGTTTAATTTCTAGGACATTCCTGCTTTATTATTTTTTATTTTTTTATTTTTTTATTGCATAAGATATAAATAAAAAGTTCTTCATGTACTACCCAACAAATATCATATAAAAACAATAATAAAGTATTTTTTAAAAACTAATAAAAATAAAATTAAAGAAATTAATACCTCTCAACCAAGAGTTATCGAAGGGTTGACAACGAAAATAGGTAAATCGATTTTTGTTGATTTAAAAGTTTGTAAGCACATTTTACCCTTTTATTTTCTATTATTTTTTTTAATTTTTAATTTCAAAAAAAAAAAAAAAAAGTCTCCCTATCTAGACCCCAAAAACCTTAATATGGACTAAATAACCTAAAAATACCAAAAATTGGACTGAGACTCTTCAGGGAAATGAAGTTTAAAAAACGGGTTGGCTGCGTCCTCGTGTTTTTCCGATCATTACCACATAGGCCATTTTCGGCAAAAAGGCAGATGTCGATTTTTTTGTTTCTTTTCCTATCCAAAAGTTAACTAAAAAGTTGTTAACAAATTTTTTAAGCAACAACAAAAAATTTCTATCGTCGGGGGAACATTACATGGACTGCATTCTAAGATTATTTTTAAAACTGCATATATGTTAATAGGTCCTTAAGGTTAGTTATGTAGGACAAAAGTAAAGTTTAAAATTTATTAGGGAAACATTAATCTTATGTAACGCAACTATATCTATAATATTGAATAAGCTAAACTATATATATGTAATACTATATATATATATATATATATATCTATATATATATAATATATATATATATATAGTTAATTTTTATAATAACATTACCTATCATAATTCCCAACATTTGCCTAATAAAGAAAAATATCCCTATATATATAGTAGCTATAAGTGCTTATAGATTCAATACTTAATGAAATACTATTTAGCTTTAAGATTTTATATATATCGGATAAAAATTTACGCTTTTATTCACTGCCAACGGCAAATAGATAATATGATCGATTCAGTAACATCAATTAATTTAACTAATTAATTATATTTAATTTTAATTGTCACCTAATGAAGCGCACTAATTGTGTTGTATAATCTAAGAATAATACAGGTGATATATAATTATCAATTCGCCTCCAAATTCTGTTGGCTAGAAAAGTTGTATACAGTATAATACTGTACTACTAATCTATTACCACTGCTTTAACTACTATCAAAATTACTACAACTATATATATATACTATCATATATATCTATTTTCTAGCAGCCCTGATGGGGATATAAAACCTATATTCATTATCAAAATTCAGGTGAGATATAATCTTATTGTACGCATCTTTTAAAATTTTTAAAATTTAATATTAATTATAATATATATATATATATCTATATATAATTTTATAAAACTTATTACGTACTCTTATAATACATTATATTTATTATAATTCTTCCATACTATATATATATATTCTAATATATTTGATTTTGATTACGATTATATTATATATTGGTATCATATTGTATAATTTAAATATTATTGAAGTAGGATTTACATGAGAAGTACGATGGATTTAACGTTTTTTATTTTAGGTAGAACATATATAGTATATATATATATATATATATATATATATTATAATATATATATATATATATATATTATTATATTATTAATAATAGTTAATTCTATAGGTATCCTCAATTGTAAAATATTCAATACATTTTACGTGATTTTTCTGTGGATTTAATTAGGCCACTTATCCATTTAACTCCAAGTACCAAAAAGTGGACATGAAAAACAATGCGCACGGTGAAGGTGGAGTCAGAATCCGGTGGTGTCGATCGACTCTAGTGGTGATAGACTCTTCATCTCAAATCAAAGTGAGAAAGCAGTTGGTATTCAAACTACGAATAGGAGAGAATGTTAAATTGTGAACTATCAGTCTCGCTTAATATATATATATATAAGTTATCCAAGTGGGGGCGTTTTCAGGGTGAGGCAGAGTAGGCAACGCCCTACTTGCCTTTGTGAACCAACAAACTATTAAAGTCAGCATATCATCGTTAAAAATACATAATAGTATATTATATCTATACTATATATATAATAATTATATCACCATATTATATATATTATCTATTATTATATTATACTATACTGTTAAGTATTCGACTCCATGGTTATTCCGTATAATATCCCTATCTATCATTCGTTGAGTCCGATCTCCTTGAGCGCCTACTCAAATTTCACACGAGTCCTTTTCTTTCATTCCCATCAAGCAAATTCTTTGAACGCAGACGATCTATCGTTATCCTTCGACGTTAAAAAAATAATTCCGTTTTCTTCAGCTCTAGCGCCTACAAACTCCTGTATTAGCTTGTCTAAGTCCTGACTGCTTCTGACTGTGTGCTTACGTCTACCCGCATTGTAATGCTTATTAAAATCCAATTTAAATTAAATTAAAACACTTAACATATGGTAATATAAAATTATAATAATATAGTTTATTACGGAAAAAAAAATACATGCTAACCTTATTTTGATTTTCTTCTCTTATAACCGGCTTATTTTAATTTTCGTTAATTATCATAAAATCATTGACTCATTCTTGCAATCGCAAAGTATTACCATTGATCAGATATTCATCACTTGAAGAGTCAGAAATTTACAACTAGTCGTTTTCTATGCCTATAAATTATCCATTCAAATATGCCAAGACGAAAAGTTTATTTTTGCTGCATTAGTGGGGAAATGTTATCAAGTATCTCTTCTGTGGAAGATTAACGTTAATTTAAGGTATATTTTCATATTATTTATTTATAATTAATTATTACTGATTTTGTTGTTTTTAACTAAAATTGAGCTGTTAGTTTTATTAAATACGGTATATTGGATTCGGCATTCTACAGAATTTAAAAGGATTAGACATTTCCCGATCATTGCTGAAATTCTTTCCTGTAAGCGTTGTAATCCATAGCAAGACTAAAATCGGTAATACTATACATCGATAGCACTACAGCTGAGTATATGGAACAAATTATATTTATGAAAAGAACGAATATCAAATTGAAAGGAGAAGGGAAAAGATTTATAAATTATCAAAACAAGAATTGATAGTAACAAAGCCTTATCTTTACAAATTGAATTAAATTTAATCAATGATATATTACTTCTACTTTACTATATATATTAAGCGTAATAATTTATATTATATTATAATTATAATATACTTATTATATATATATATTTATATATTCATTATGCTATATATTATATGATATCCTATAATCATATTGAAGTATCAAGTATTTAACTATATATATATATATATATATATTATATATATATAATTTTGGATTTTCAATTCTCAAGAATTTTGACAACGAGCCGCCACTGATATTTAATATATATATATAATATATATATATATACCTAATATATATTATAAAATATTTTTTATCAAATATATATTAAATATAATTATATAATATAATATATATAATTGAATAATATTATTTATAAGTATATTCTAATAATTTTTATATTGTAAAACAATTATCTCATTTACTGAAACAAAACTGAAAAGGAAACCGGTGAATTAAGTGGTGTGTGTGAAAATGTGTGCGTGCTGGGTGTGGGAATGAATGAGAGAGGGAGAAGAAGGAGTTGCATTTTTGATGAGTGACCTTGTGGTACAAGCTATGGTAGACTTTGTGTGTGTGAGTCCTAGAATTCCTAATGGTTAAATTTTAGTTTGAAAAGGTCCAGGGGTTGTTGTTTGTGACGTATGTATTTGAGAGAAACGTTGAATGAGTAATGATTTTTTGGGAATAATCTTGAACTGATCTGCGGTGGGGTGAGGTAGGAGCTTCGATTGATAGTGTTGGGGGAACCTGAATGGTTTGGATAGTTGATCAAAAAGGGATGGTATAACAGGTTGGTTTTGGGGTGGCGGGAGAAAATGGAGAATGGTTAGGAAGGTGATTGATTTCTGTGAAGAGAGAGGTATGTGTTAAGTAATTACTTTCTTTAAACCAAGAGTATCCATATACTAGAGTGGTGTAGGTAGAGATGGTATCGAAGTGAAAAGTATGATCTGATTTTGTGGTTGGTGAAGAAGATGTTTTGAAGTATGTGTTGGATGTTAAATCAGTGAGGGGTTTGGAATGGGATTATCGGACCATTATATTGTTCTATGTAATTAAGTTAGTGGGGCTTGATGGAGAGGAAGATGATACGAAAGCAAGTAGGTAAAATTAGAGTGAGAAGAGTTCAGTGAACAAGACAATAAGGGATAAGTATGTGAGCGCTCGCAGTATCAGTGAATGTGAACTTACTAGCATCATTTACTTGCTGCTCAATGAAAGGAGCAATGTTAAGTGTAATTATCTTAAAGTAGGAAGTAACAATGTTAACAGCGAATGGTGGGAATGAAGAGGTGATGAAAGCGGTTAAAGGTAAAAAGAAGAGTGGTTGGTGTACTTAAAAGCATATGATAAGGAAGTTTGTTCAAAAGAAGAATGTTGAATTATATAAAGAAGAGGAAAAAAGAAATACTAAAAGGTGCCATACGGAAAAAACAGAGGTAATGAACAGTTTGGAAAGGAGATGAATGAGGACACTACAAGGGAATAGAAGTCTCTTCTGGAAAGGGAAGCGGCGAAGGTTAAGAATGAGAATAAAGGGAATCTGGTTAGAATATGAATAGGGATGGTGCTTTAACTGATGAAATGGATGTGAGGGGAGTGTGGAAAGAACATTCGAAAATCTGCATAACAATAATTAACAGTAATGATGAAGGTGTTGTGAATCTGGTGTGAGTTAGATGGGGCAGAAGGAATAGGTATTTTAGGGGATGAGGTTATTAGTAAGGAGGAGGTATGGGTAGAGTGAGAATCGGCGAAATTGTATTGCAGGTATAGATGAAATTAAACTAGTGAAATGATCAAGAGGGGAGGCGAGATTTTTTTTTTTGGGAAAAAGAAAAAAAAATTGGATTTGGAAGTTGTGGGACAAAGCGTTTATGGAGGGTATAGTTCCCAAGGGATTGGAGGAGAGTGGCAAATAGTACCTTAATATAAGGGTAAGGGAGAGGGGAACTGTAGAAATATAGGGGAATAGTTTATTGAGTGTTGTAGGAAGGTTATGCTGGTATTTTGTTGAAAGAGCGAGTCGAGTGACTGAGGACCTGGTTGGTGAAGACAAGGTGCGTTTAGGAGTGGTAAGAGGATGTGTGGATCAAATCTTTACATTGGAACAAAATGATTGAGCAAATGAGGGAGAAGAAGAATAATTATATTTAGGTTTTAGGATTTTACATCAAGGGCGTAGAATAGATTATAGGGAAGCCTTATGACAGGCTTGATAAGGAAGCCCTGAGGCAGGTGCTAGGCTTTGAATGGAATCAAAGTTATGTTGACGATAGGTGAAAGCGTGGTGTAGAGATAAATGGTGTGTCAATGTGGGATTGGGTTTAGGATTTAATAGCCGGTGAGACAGGGTTTTTTGTGTTAATGTTCCTTGTTATTCAATGGCATCATGGATGGGGTTATGACAAGTAATTCGGAGGTGGGGTCGGCAGGAAAATGGTGTTAAATGAATGGAGAATGGAGATGAGTGGAGGGCCCTACATATTATATGCGGCATGATTTGGTTCTGTATGGCGAATCTGAAAGAGAGTTTGAGAGGATTGGGTGAAGAGATTTGGCAGGTGTATGTAAAGGAGGGGTTTGAAGTAGAAGGTTGATAAGAGTCAGGTTATGGTTGTGAGTGAGGATAGCCGTCGACAGTTGTGAAGTTATGTTAGATGATGAGCACCTGGACAAGGGTCTGAGTTTTAAATATTTAGGGTATATGTGTTGGATGAGAGGGAACGGATGATAGAGAGTGTAGTAGGAAGCTTTGTCGAAGTGAATGGCAGGAAGTTGCCTGGTGCAATTAAATCGTTCTTGGTAAATGTAAGGGAACTAAGTCTGAGCTGCGCTAGAGTTCTTTACAGAGGGCTGTTTAACCTGTGTTAATGTAATAGGTAGAGACTAATGGTCTGGAATAAGAGTATAGATCTAAGTTCAATGTGTTCAGATTGGACAATCTTAGGGGCATCTGGTGTGCAAAAGAATAATAAATGAGGAAATGAACCGCTATTAGAGCAGTTGTGTGGTGATGAAGAAGGGGTAAAAAATGATGAGAATAAATGCAAAGTATGTTGCAGATGTTTGAGTCATGTGGAAGGAGAATGATATGGGTTGGTTTTCGCGCGATGTATGTAGGGAGTGATGTTCGGGAACCTGAGAGCTTGGGAGACGAAGAGAAGTGGATTGAGTCGGTGAATGAATGTCTGAGGAGAGAAATGTGAGTCTTGGGCAGAGGCCGAGAATAAAGGTGCATGATAGAGAGAATGGCGGGTTTTGTATGGGGGTATGGTTGTGGCCCACCTGGGACAAGGGATGAACTTACACTGACGATTTAAGCCCTAGTGAGGGTCCGTCGCGGTCCGCGACGCTCTAGGGTGGATTCCTGTCTGTGACGAGTTCTCACTAGATTAATGGTACAATGGGCGGTAAGTGCTGGGCTTCTTCCTTGCTTCGCACTTTTGTCATATTCTCCTACTGCTTTCTTTTCCGATGCATGACGCACCTTACCCCCATGGGGGGTGCAAAGAGGAAGTAAGAAGAAAGAAAGAAAGATATATATATTTATAATGATATATATATAATTATATATATATTATATATACTATTATATTATATATATATATATATATTAATTTATATATATATATATCTATATATATTATATATATATTATAATTAATATATATTATATATATATCTATATATATATATTATATATTATTATATTATTATATATTATATTATAATATATATATTATATCGATTATTCGTCGTATATATATATATATATATATATAATTATGATATAGTAACATCCGCATCCGAACTTATTAAAGATCCACATCTCGTTTTGCCGGTGGGGGATGTGTTGCAAACTGAATATTTATGGTCGACGATTTGCTAAAGAATTTTTATAAAAAAATACTTAGAATGGAATTGAGCCAAAACTTTAAATGAGAGGCATGAACTTGCCTCACTGTGGGTAAGTGATGACTCATGATCTCAAGCATGAGTTTCATAATAATTTGAAGGGAGTCAACAAGTCAATGAGATTAGGATGCCAAAAAATCAGGGCCTCTTAGCTTCTGTCTCCGATGTTAATACCATTAATCTCAACATTTTGAACCATCTCCAAATGAAAATGATGACGGTTTAAAAAGGAATGAATCAGATGTAATAACTAGGTAGAAAAACGTTTTTGGTTTCGTGGAAATTAGTGACATTCTATTTGCAAATTAGCTTAGATCCCCGTTTATATAAGGCAAGTTCTTTTTGTACAACAAATATAGAACAAGTTGAAATCGTCACTTTGTGTTCCAGTTGAAAAACTTCATTCCAAACATTCTATATTAATTCGCCATCCATTTAAAAGGAAAAAACGAAATCTATCCTGCCAACACCTTTAACAGTAAATAATCCATTCACTGAAATTTCTTCTGCAGTCCAGTAGTCGATGAGAAAGATGATCAATTGATTGAATAACTATCACCAAGAAATGACTAGATAAATGATGATCCTATCACAGTTGGTGGAAAGTTAAGAAAATGGTCCCTTTAAGTAAAACTCTGCAAGGAAATACTGGGCCTGTCCTCCAATAGTGTTCTGTGATAGGTATTTAGCAATGCTTGCTAATGTAAAGACAACAATATATAGATAAGAAGAGAAGAAAAATTGAAATGTTTCTCAAGCACAACCTCTATATATTAATTCAATACTAGTGCAAAAGTATATAATCCCATTTGTTTAAAAAAAAAATCTTTCCATTATGTCGGAGGTTGGGGGAAAGAGGTTAGTGGGGTGCATTGAGTTGGGTCCCCCGTTCCGCAACCTGGTAACAATTATATTAACATTGTGGCTAAAACTCGAATTATATATATATATATATATATTATATATAATATATATATATATATCATATATATATTATATGTATAAATATATATATATATATCTATATATAATTATATATATCATATATTATATTATATATATATATATAATAATTTATATATATATATATCAAACATCCCGCATCACAAATGTTAAAATCAACTTCCGATCGCATGGGGATCGAAAAAAATGGAACAATCTGCTGCATCACTAATATTTAATATATATTATATATATATATATATATATATATATATATATAATATATATTATATAATATATATATATATATATATATATATATATATATATATATATATTTATATATATTGTAGTTGTAGCTTGGAGAATGCGGTCTTGATAAACCGCGGTTGGGTAAAAGATATTAAAAAGAAAATTACAAAAAATACAAAAATAAAATGAAAATGCTATAATACATACATAATGTTAAGATAATAAAATTAAAATTCTGTAATGCATACGGTACATATGTTAAAAAGATAAAAATTAAAATTGCAGAAATAAAATTAAAATAATGTTATACATTAGTCATATAGTTAAAATGAAAGGAAAACCAATAACTTCAGAGTCCATAGGGATCCTCTGGTGGAAATAGACTTTTACTGCAACTTGTTGCACTTGCATTAAAGCATTATGTTCATCACTGGCATTGATAGCGTTTGTAAGTGCTTCTCTCGCTCATGCTGAAATATGAAAAATTTTTACACAGCATGTACAGTATTTTATAAATATTTTTTTATTATGAATGAGAAATGAAACATACCTCAACCAAATTCTGAAAAAAAGCAAAGATTGGCATTATCACTGGAAGGGAAAATAATAATTTTAGATTTAATTACAGCTAGCTCTTCTATAACAACTGTTGCATGTAAATACTGGAGAAATGAATTGACAATTCAAACAATTAAAAACAAAGAAAAGGAAATTAGGAATGCAGTCATACTAGGGGAATCTTTAAGTGCATCTAAAATGACAAGTTGTCTGCGATATGATACCTTGGATAAAACCGAACAGGCATTAAATATCTGGCTCGAAGACATGAATTGAAAAATGGGCCTTGCGACGGAATAACGTTAAGAACAAAGGCCTCCACAGTATATGATAAGTTTGAAAATCAAAATGACAAAGAGTATAAATTTGGCCAGTGTTGGCTTGATAATTTCAAGAATCGTTTTTGCTTAAAAATTATTCATACAACAGGTGAATCGGTGTCCACAGATAATGAAGCAACAAGAACTTTTCCAGATGAATTTATGAAAATAATTGAAGATAAAGGGTACCTGCCTGAACAAGTTTTCATTGCTGATGAAACAGGGTTTTTCTGGGGAAAATGCCAGATCACACATGAAAAGCGAGCCCCAGGCTTCAAAGCACCAAAGGATTGCATGACAATTTTCTTTTGCTTCAATGCAGCTGGCCACTTAATATAGTCTGGTTTATAAAATAAAAATCTATTGCCAGTCTTATGGTAGTCCAATAAAAAGGCTTGGGGTCACAGTCAATTTATTTAAAGACTGGTTTCATAAGTGTTTCATTCCAAAAGTCGAGAGTTACCTTGAAAATAAAGGAATGCCATTTAAAGTGTTGTTAAAACTTGACAATGCTGGCAGTCATCCAGAAGATCTTCAACCTTCAAATCAAGGAGTGATTCAATGTTTCAATTACATAAAGACTGCTGGAAACCTTTAAATATTGCAGACTGTGTAAATTATGTTAAGGAGGCAATTGATCAAATTAAACCACACAGTTGACACTTGCTGGAAAAATTTATGGAGTGAATATATGACAGATTTTCAAGGATTTTCAACTGCAGAAAATGAAATTGCAAACATTGTTGCAATTGCTCATCACGTTGGTGGTTATGGATTTGACGACCTCTGCCAAAAAGAAATTGAAATAATTGAAGGGAATAAGGAGACACTAGCAAATAAAGAGCTAGCTGAACTTGTTAATTCAATTCAAATGTTAATTTTTTTGGATGAGAATGTGTCTATGTACTGTGTCGAAAGCTTTACTATGTTCATCTCCAGGAGTAAAGTTGTCTGTGTGAAGGTGTTTGTTTACATGTTACGATGTTTTTTGTCGTGTTTTTGTTAGAGCTGTTGAGGTAAAATGTTTTTTAAAGCTCTTTTATTGATTTGGGAATGTGAAAATTGGGTTGGATTTTGGGAGTATGATTTCTCCATTATGTTGCAACAATGAGAAGAGGAAAGGATATGGGTCCTGTATGAAAGAAGGTAGGTTGGGATCTTTCTGGGTTTTTTAATTTGGATATGATAATTACTTTTTTTCCAGTGTGGGGGGATGTAGTTACAAGCCAGATATTTATTGAGTGTGTAAGATAGGGAGGCTGGGTCCAGTGTTTTTGTGTGGTAGGTTTAGAGATGTTGTCATGTCACAGAAGCTGGGAGTTTTTTAAGGTTTTGATGAGTAGGGTATAATCATTTCTTGTGTTGTGTAGAAAATGGCGGGTTGGGGTTGATTTCTAAGTGTTTTTTTTTTTTTTTTTTTTTTTTTTTTTTTTTTTTTTTTTTTTTTTTTTTTTTTTTTTTCTATTATTTGAGTGGGTAGGTTGTTGGAGATAATTGGATATAGTGTTGTGGATGTTGCAGTGCTGTTTAGGGGAAGGAAGGGAATTATTTGTCCTCTTAAAGTCACTTGCTTTTTTAGTGTTGTTTTGTGAGCTATGAAGATTTTGTAGTGGAGAGTACTATTCAACTGTTATGTTAACCCACAAAACAAAGGACATTTAATTGACATTAATATCTCCCTGAACTGTGTTGACAGCAAACCCTAACCCTGTGACCTATTGTAAGGCTTCAAATAAAGCCTTAGTGTGATTCCTAGCTGAATGTATTATGAGATTTACCTTGAATAGCCAGTAAGCAAATAAACTTTACTTACTGGTAGGTTCAGAATAAGGAGGACTGGAGGGGATTACTATTTCTTCTAGCATGCAGCAGATCGACTTCTGAAGTACTTAAAGGTTAACAGGAGAATCATATATTTATGTGTTTAATTGAGGATATGACTGAAGTTAGAGTCCTGAAGTACTTAAAGGTTAACAGGAGAATCATATATTTATGCGTTTAATTGAGGATATGACTGATGTTAGAGTCTAAGATAAATACTAAAATGATTTGATTATTATGTATCCTAATTCAACTTATATCTCCACATGAAAACAAAACGAATTTAGCAAAATATATTAATTCCTAGGTAAATTAACTGAATTTGAATAAGCAAAACAAGATCAACAAAGTATATTAACTCATAAATAAATTAACTGAATTTAATCAACAAAACAAAATGAACTGAATTAAACAAAACCAAACAGGTGGATAAAGAAAGAAATTTACAACTTAAATTTATTTCTTTATTTAATTTTACATGGCAAAGTCGATGATTGAAAGTCGATAATTCAAGTGATTATCAATCAGAATAATTCAAAATCAAATAATTTACTTTTCTGTAAAATGACTAGCAAAAGAATTTAGGTTTGGATTATTTCTTCAATCGTATGTTTTACTTTTGTACTTATATTTATTCTCTATGAATAGTTTAGCAAGTTCCTAAGTCTTTTGCCACTCCTACTTTGTTAATTGGATTAAGGTTAAATAATGAGGCAATACTTATATTAAAATGATGACAAACTAGAAGATCTTAAGTACATTTTGTTCCAATTCAAAAATAAGGCAATGGCGAAATTGCAACTGGTTATGATTTAAACTTTATGCCTCAAAAGAAAACTGATTGATATTGAGTGTTGAGGAGGTTTCGCTGCTCAAAAGAAAGTTGATGAATTGCAGCGGAGTCTTAGCCCAGCAAATGAAACTCTGAATTTGAGTTTTGTGCCCCTCAAAAGAAAGTTTGAAATGAGCACTGCAGTGAAGCTTTCCGCCCTACAAAGAAAACAATGATGTTAAAGCAGTCTGCACCCGGCCAAAGAAAGTCTGAAAGTAAAATTTACTTTCTTAGCTAATTGATTTAATTGAAGAGAATTGAAAAACATTAGTAGATAAGTTCTTGTTATTATTATTATTATATAAGATATCATGTTGCATTTGCGATTATATTGATATTAAGATTATTTTGATATTATATTGCTCTTAATAAAACAAAAGGTGTTTACGACTTACTCTCAAACAAAGTTTATCAATGGGAACTTTCTTTCCAATAGTTAGTGGAAACAAATCAAGAGAGATGTTCAACGATTATCTGTAAGTTATGAAACCTGTTATAGGGTGTTTTATTAAGCATTTTAAAGAATTGAAAATTATTAACTAATATTGAACTTGATGCGATTATTAAATGATAAATTGGATAAATTAAATATAAAGAATTAAATAGAATGTGTAACGGAATATTAGGTTGGTTTTACCAATTAATGAGTGAATCGTCCTTGGAAATCGCAATGCGGTTTGACAACAGTCATATCGAATGATAGTCGGCGTAACTCTCGAGCTGGAGGAGATAGGCCCATAGATATACACTTATGCTAGGTTCGGTAAGTTTGGTGGCCACGGTTTGGATTAGATAAGCATTAATTTAAAGATCGGAAGGATGCCTCCAATGAGGATTTAAAAATAAGGAATATCTCAAGATCAAATTTCGGTTGTACTCATGCTAGAATATGGAACTAGAAATTCGGAAATAGTATTAAGTATCTGTATCTAATCCTCTAAGTACTAATTTAAAAAGCTATTGAGGTGTTAGATTATCATTATAACTCTTAGCGAATAACTAATGGTGGTTCATTTATCTTCACCCATTGGGTATTAAGTATTTTTTTATATATCAACGAACTATACATGCTGGTGACATGTGAGGAATTTTTAACTTATTAATTATCATCTATGACTGATAATCTAATAATGAATATACTGATAAAGCTATAGAGGATTTATGTGAGTTCACTACTACTAACGTGTGGTACTAGCATCTTAGTTGTGATTCTAATGATAAACTTGAATGTTAAGTATTATTATTTATGATCTCTTAGTGAACAATATCACTATAATGTGATGATGTTCCCTTTTTAACTCTGTGAACAACAATATCTTTTTAACCTTAGGAGCTAGGCAATAGCTCCTGAATCTGTAAGGCAATATTTAATATTTTACTTTTAGAGATCACTCGCCGCCACCTCTGCGCCTATGCATTGATTTCGATTGAAGGGATTGGATATGATCCTATGTACATCTCACATTATTGAGACTGAGGTAACCAAATGATTTTTCCGTTTACATTTTCTTTATAGTGGGAATCTTTTGGAATCGAATTCTTAAAGATTCACTAATAATCAAATCTTGTGCTTCTTTACACACTTTTGGTAAGACAATAACGGAGGGGTTACTTTTGAATAGAAGAATCAAAAGAAAAAAGAGCAAAAGATAAAGTAAATATATGTTAATCTATTCTCTTTGAACGGAGAATAACTAAATAAATTTATAAATAATCAGTAATGACAATGAGTGACGGAAAGTAGATATGGTCGATATAGTATTGTAAACAGTAAATCTACACCACGCTAAATAAAGCGCTGGCACTAATAGCGATAACTAAATAGACATTATCATAGTCTTCACTGTTGCGTGAGCGCCTAAATTAAATTATAAAGTATAGTGGTTATGATGTTAAGAGTACGTGAAGAGAGATATACAGTCCGAGAATTTTGGCGTTGGACTATCTCCACCCTTAAATATTCATAGTTCTGGAAAGATACAATGAATAAAGATGAATTGGAAAGTTAGAGAAGGAAAAATAGAAAATACACCAATCTAACTAAATTATATAATGAGGAACAGCTGGAAATAAACAATTTAAAAATTTTAGTAATTACACTTTTTCTCCACTAATTTAGAATCTTCACAGAGGGTTATTACTCTTGTCTTGAATAGATACCTCCGACTTTGATAACTCAAAGTAAATAGGCTACTATGGGGTATTTGGTACTGTTACCAGGATTGCCAATCACATTCGCTCCAGTTTTATTCGTAGGCTACTTTCCTCCAAATGGCACTAAGAAAGGTATCATTATTTTGTGTCCTCTGATAGAGGGACCTGAGGATTAGAGCGAGCAGGTGTTGCCTATGCGTTTGAACACTCAGGTAATTGAATTTTCATCATCGAAGGGTGTGCAACAAGCCATATGAAATGTAGTTTAAAATAAGAGATTTCTGCGCGTGTGTTTGTTTTTTTAAACTGCGATATCTTTTAAAAATAACATTCTCTGATAATATGCAGATCTGGTGAATTGATCTCAAGTAGGAATTCAGGGATTGGGAAAGTCTAGAATATATTTATTATGATTTTTTTTTGATATTTGATTTATAATGCAATAAAATTTAATCTATTTAATTGATGTACTTAGATAATAATAAAAACTGTCTCGGGAGAATTTTTCATGGATGGATAAGAGTGAAAGAGTTTATTCAGGGATAATACTGTTTTATCAAGGGTTTTTCCTTAAATAGATGTGTTTATATGTGTATGCAGATATGGGGGTATAAGGAGGTGTATATTGTGAGTGAGGTCGCCTCTATTTTTAGGAATGATAGACTAGCTTTGGTCATGGTACGAGAGGTGTATTTATTATAGTCGTGCGGTTTTACGTATGATTAAAAATAATGAGGAATGCATGAGTTATGTTTACAGAGATATGATAGCTATATGGAAGATTCTGTCGTGTAGATAAATGAAGGAACTTACTGCCGATGAGTTATATTTATTCAACGTATTAGGCAGGATGCAAAGTGTCGTGTGTCGTCGCTCTTTTCTTTTGTTTGATAATTTATCTCATATGATAAAAAGTTCGTGCTAATGTTAATTTCTTTGTTATGAGGGATATGGCGTATATTTCTCAGTGTTGCTCATTCCTAATAATGAATTACTTGTCGGGATTACATTATATTTTTCAGTAAGTTCTATTATGGGAATATTGTCTTTGGTGTCTGATTAGAGAGATTCATACATTTCTCTATTTGACGCAATTGAGTACAATCTCGTGTTATGTATGTGATCAGAGTTTTAGTAGGAGAAATGTTTGACTGATATGCGTAGAGTATGAAAGTGTATTAGGTTTAGAGTTTATAGTTGTTTGCTCTATAGAATTAGCTGATAAGATAAAGTTACAAAGATATTTATTCAACGTAGACGAAGAAACTTCTATGTATTAGTGTATGTGTTTTCTCCAATGTATTGATCTATGCTAGGAGTAGGTAAAATTTATTTCCCAGGCTAGTTTCAAGAGTATAAGTTCTTCCGTAAGGTTTAGCTTTGTTCGTGAGATGTGTTGAAGTTCGGTTCAAGTCTTAGAAACGCTCTAGCCTGCTTAGTTTATTATGCTAATGTGGTTATCTGGTCGCAATATGACAGGCTTTGTTTTCTTCAAGTATGTAGGTACAGGTTGAATTTGTGTGCGGTAGGCTGCTGAAGTTCAGCCTCGCTTCCACAAAGTCAGATATTTCAGTCAGCATGGGGAGAATATGTAATATTCAATGTTTCTTAAAAGGATTTAATGATTTTGTTCGGATACTTAATATATGCGCGTGAGTCGCACAGATAAGTAAACATGCATCAGTGCCGACTACTATATATATATATAAAATATGTATGTTGTTATGTTATCCAGTGAATTTCGTTTATGTTTCTAGTTTTAGATTCACGAAATTTAATCTACATGTTAGTTATTGGGTTTTTTATAATAAATAACGATGTTATAGTCCTGTTAGTAGGGCATTATAGTTTTATACATCGGTTGACGAGTCGAGAGATGAGGAAGTGGAAGTTTATATACTATCTTTCCATAGAATTAGGTTTTGGTGTTCTTTAGAGGGTTATTGTTTGTGTGGGATTGTCTGGTGCCTTTATTTGCTAGTGTAATATAGTTCTGGAGAGTCAATTCTGGCTAGAGGACTTAATATAAATGGAAAGAAGGGGTTTTTGAAAAGTTTAATTTTTTGAATAATGCTTTTTCTTATGTGTCAATTAAATTAAGTTATCATATTATTGGTTATAATTGGATTTTGATTTAATTTATTCAAGAGTCTTATGATAAAAGTTATTTTCTCTGAGGTTCCCAAATTAAATAAAATACTCAGAGATATATTTTTTGAAACAAGTTTTTTAACACCTGCGAACATAGGAGATGCAGCTACACAGTGTAAACTTAGAAATGGAGGTAGATTTTTAAAACTCAATCGTCTGTTATCTTTATAGGGATTATGTGAAGATCGTTTCAAGAGGGTGTAATGGATGATTTGTTTAAAGAATTAACCTATTTTTTCAATTATAAAATTTACCATTACAAATCTTTCTTTGTTTTTTAAATTTTTTTGGATTAGTAAACTATTGTACACATGAAATTAAGAATTGATAATTTTTTAAATGACTCGCCTAAAGTCCTAAACGAAAAATATTAATAATAATTCCTTTTAATATCAACATAGTATCTCATCTGTAAAAGTAAGATTGTGAGACTGGTCTAAAAGTTATACTCTCATTCATTATTTGTGGAGTTAATTATTTTATACTAATTGAGGAGTTGGAATAACGTTTACAAATCTATGTAAATCGATACTAATTGAATATTAATTCCATAATTAGGGTATAAATGTCATTGAAGGGCTAAATACATTATTGATTTATATATATTCTAATCATTACATCCAAGATCAATTAGGGCTTATCATGATAATAACTTATGAATATAGTAAAGGAATCAATACTACCTATTTATTTAATATATTTATATATATATATATATTATATAATTATATTTCATATATTTATATATTATATATATATATATTATATTTATTATAATAATTAATTTTATATATATCTATATATTATACTTTATACTTTAATAATAATCTATATAATATATATATATCATATTATTATTAATATTTGTGGACTCATTAAAAGGTTGAGTCCCAGAAGATTTTACTCTTCATCTAGTCAACAAAAGTAATACAATGGATCCTCCGCGTTGCTTGAGGTACAGTAACCAGGCGCTTTATCCATTAAGCCACCACGTCCCAAAAAAAGAGCGCTTCAAGCGTAAGTTTTTTAAGCACTCCGGTCTTCCTCATCCCAAAATGAAGCCTTGATAAAAACTATTTATGGAGAGCCGAGATTTGAAAGGTAGATTTAGATGTAAATGATGTTTTAAGTAGAGGGCGGGGTTCGGAGGGAATTTATTCTGGATCATTTTATTTTTTATGAGTGAAATTATTCGTTACCAGGATAAGTGGTGGTTAAGGAGATGGTGACTGGTGAATGAGGAATGAAGTGGAGGTTAAAGAAGTGAGATGATGGATATAATGTGATAAAGGTTAGGAAATAATTGGAGGTAGATAGTAGTAAGTAAGCGGAGTTCTTTAGTCTTAAGAGGTTTCAATGGGGGAAATGGTTTTGGAATGAAACGTGAAGATGGGTGACGGGAATTTATGGGGAGTGGTGAGCAGAGGGGTAGTGGACAGAGATTTGAGATGAAGGGCTATGGATGTGAAATGTAGGCTAAAGGTATGGTGGACGTAAAGGAAGGGTGGGTGCATTAGCAGAAGGAAAGGAAGTGAATGGGTGGGAGTGAAGGTGAACGGTAGGTGGGTGAAAAGGAAAAAGGAGGCTTATGTGGAATGGTTGGGAAGTAGGGGAGAAGATAGCTGGGAGGAATATAGGAGGGTTAGAGTGGAGCAAAGAGGGCGGTGGAGAGGGCGAGAGAAGAGGTTGCGATTTTGATTGGTGTAGAAAAGTGACGGAAATTTTGAATCGGGGAGTAAGTTGTTCTGGAAAGAATTATAAAAAGGAAGAGGAAGGAGGGGTTGGGGAGAGGATTAAGGGAGGAGATGGGAGTGCGATAGAGGAGAGGATAGGGTGAGGAAGAGGTGGGGGGAGTATTTAGTGGACTATTGAATGAGGGGTTGGGGTAGGGGAGGAAATATACACGAGGTGAGGATGGGAAAATGAAGTGGGATGGGAGGGGGAGGATGAAATCAATGGAGGAAATTATTAGGGCCGTGAATAAAAGGAAAAAAAGGGAAATCCGCATGGTCTGGATGGTGTGAGAATGGAATGTTGCAGAAGGGAGGTATAGGGGTGGAAGAATGGCTGCAAGGTTATAATAACATATGTTGGAGGGAGTTGGTGAGGTACACGGATTGGGAGGATGGATGTTTGGTTCCCTGTACTTAAGGGGAATGGGATAGGATTGGAATTGGAAATTATAGGGTATCGTGTCTTTTTTAAGTGTGGTATGGGAAAAGTGTTAACGGAAGAATGATGAGAAGAGTAAGAAAAAAGGTTTTTAACGGAAGGGGAAGAAATGGGGGGGAAAGACCAAAGGAAAGGATTTAGGGAAGGGAGAGGGGTGGGACAAGTGTTACACTAAAGAATGCTTGTGGAGGAAAAGTATTGAGTAGGAAGGGAACGTGTATGGATGTTTTTAGATTTAGAGAACCTATGATAGAGTGAATAGGGGTGAACTGTGGAGGGTGTTGGATAGGAAAATGGGGTGGGGGGTTATTTAGGGAAAGGTTATTTAGGGTTTTTATGGCATAGTAAAGAATTGTGTGCGAGTGTTAGGAGGTGGAGAGTGAGATGGTTTGGAGGGTGTGGATTGAGCATGGGTGGTAATGTCGCGTGGCTATTCAATTTGTTTACGGAGAGAGTTTTTGCAGAGGAATGGTGAGGGGAGGGGAGGGGGGTGAATTGATGAATGGGAATGATAAGGGAAGTGACATGAATAGTTTGCCGGATGATCTGCCCTAGTGGCGAAGAAGCGGAGGTCTGAGGTATTGGTGAGGGAGTTTGCAGAGAGGGGTTGTGGACAAAGGGCTTATTAAATAATCCAGTAAGAAGTAAGTGTTAGTGTTGAGAGAGGAAAGGGAGGAGGGGGGGGGTTAGAGGTAGAGTAGGGGGGTAGTATTGGAAAGTAAAGATTTTTAGATATTTAGGATGGAGTTGGGTGAAGGGGGGAGGGATGAAGGAGGGGATAGAACATAGAATAGGTGAAGGGATGAGGGCTTTGAGTGGTCCTGAGAGAATATGAAAGGGGGGATCTATCACAGAAAGTTAAGATTAGTATGTTTGAAAAAATCTGTGTACCAGCGTGTTGTATGGGTGTAAACGTGGGGGTTGAATGCTAGGTCAAGGAAGAAGTTGGAAGTATGAGATGAAGGGGTTGAGAGCGTTTTGTGGGGTTAGCAGAGGGAGAGGATTAGGAATAGGGTGGTGAGGGAGGAGGTGGAGTGGAGGGATGGTCTGGTGGGAAGAGCGGAGAAGGGAATGTTTAGATGGATATGCCGGCATTTTAGTGAAGAAGTGCGAGACGCAAGAGAAGTGGTTTTTGAAGAGTTTGGGAAGGCGGAGGGGGATAGGAAGGAGAGGAAAGGGGGGAAGCCAAGAAGGAGGTGGATGGAGGGAATAAAGGAGATGATGGAGGAGGGAGGGATGGGAGAGGAAGAGGGTAGGGTGTTGGCGATAGATGGTGGAGGGGTGGAGAGGGTTGGGTGGAAGGGGCGAGCATGAGGGGTGGGGTGTTGGAATAGGAAAGGCTGTAACGCACCCCTAGCCCCCGATCACGGAAAACAAAAGTGGGGGTATGAACAATATATATAAATAAATATATAATATATTAATATTAGTATAATTTATATATACTATATATATTAATATATTATATATATATATATAAGGTTTATATATATATATTTTATATATATATATTATATATATTATATATATATATATATATATATATATTAATATATTATATATATATATATCTAATATATATTGATATAATATATTATAATAATTTTATATAATTAAGATATATAAATATATATATAGTATTATTATATATATAATGATATATATATATATAATAATAATTATATATATAAAGGGAGCTGTTTTGCCTCATTTTATGGAACCCTGGAGCCTAATGCTTGGAGTTTATATTTGTATAATTTAAATATTAATATATTAATCAATCAATTTTCATTATTAATTTTGTTCATTTCATTGTTTTTAGTTAATAATCAAAACTTTAAAAAATAAAGAAGTTTAAAAATCTACTTTCATCATTTACAGAAAATTGTTGAAAATAAATTATAATTTCTATATGTTCTAAATTTTAATTCTTTTAATTAAGGAAATTTTAAATTAAATATTAAAAGAGTTTTCTAGAGAGCTTTTTGTTTTTCTCCCAATTTTTTAAAAAATATATTCCTTTGGGGACCCGTGGAAAATTTCGATTTAAATACAGAAGCGTTGGTTAATACAAATTCAGCTTAGATGCAATCTTCTACTGTCGCAAGGTGGTGGTTTTAAAAATCTGTAATAATATAAATTGAAAATTTTAATTTAATTTGGACTGTAATAATTACTATAACTAATGTAAAAAATATTCAATTTAAATAATGTAAACTTAAGATATTAAACGGTATAGAAAGAAAGGAAGTAGGAAAATACTTATACACTCATCATATATCTTGCAGAAGTTCAGAATTCTCCAATAAGCAGATCAAACCACTGCGATTCCAACAGATTTGAGATAGTTTCCCCGTGGAATGTGTTTTTATAATACAACAGGGTATGTTTTTTTAAAAACCTAAATAATTTGGAAAATTGATTAAAAACTTATAAAGATTTATAGGAGATTTCGCTATTGGTGAAATCGGGTCAATGGCTAGCGTTTATAGGGAAAATTATTCTTTTGGGATTTGAATTATTCTCGGGATTGAACAATTGTGGGGCTGATATCAGCCTTGGAGGCATCCGTAACTTACAACTTTGAAGAAGAACAAAGCCTGTTTTGCGAAACAGCATTAACTAATCGAAATTTTGACATGAAACTGATCTACAATGAAACTAAATTTACAACTTACTTTTGAACCTTACTGAATTTGAAACCGGGTCCTATGGAAAACCATACCCATAATAGAAGTCCTTCGTCATCTTTTTGGATTGTTAACTTATAAGTCATCGACCTTGGAAGTTTTACATCTGTTTTACACTTCAATATATCTGAAAAAAGAAAAACGAGAATAAAGAAGAAATTGGTTCTGCATGAGAATTTCTACAAAGACGAATAAATTATAGAACTACTGAAACAAGCGAAGTTATTCCATTTGAAGCAGGAAAATATATTTAAATCAAAGGATAAGTAATAGGCGATTGGTTGAGTGTAATTTTCACAAACGAACAACAACACTTTTGTTCGGTGGGGTCAATTTAATTCCTGGGTTTATTACAACTTGTTTCCATATTGTGGGTCCGGCAAATTTCCAGCTGTGGGGGCATTTGGTTTCTTTATTTTTTTTATTACGAACCAGCTAATATTTTAATTTTTACATCTTTATTCTTATTCCTGGTATAGCATACAAAAAAAATGAAACCTATTCCTACTTTGTCAAGCTTTTTTTCACAGTAAAGTTTATTTTATAATTATTCTTTTTCTGCTTTATCCCGGAGTTTATTTTCTTTATTTTAATATTTTAATTATTTTTTATTAATCATTAAATTTAATATTTCCTTGAATTCTCCTGAACTACTATAACATTTTTTCCCATCACAAAGAAGTAAAAAAAACAGCGATCTTATACATCTGGCGTATTGATGAATTTTCACCCTGGAGGTTTACCGTGGCTTGCTCGTCCTAATTCCTCAGTCCTGCAACAAAATTACCTTTCGTTTCATGAAAGCTCCTGATACTTGGCTGATTGTCCGACGTCCTCCTCTAGTACAAGTTTGTTCATCATCATGAAGACAAGATTTTTAACCAATTGAAAGGTAGTCGTTAATTTGGTTATTGTTTCATTTTAATTGGAATTTTTTTTTTCATAATTCATTTTTTTTCTGTCAAATATAATCTATTGGAGGGAAAACGCAATTCGGTGGACGGGTTCCTGTCCTTTACATAAGAACCACATTTATTTAATTGGCCCGAACAGGGACCTGGAGTTGGTCTTTTAGTTCGGGTTGGGCCCCGGCTTTGCGGTTGATCTGTTCACTTACGCCCATCACTTTTTTCCGCACCTTCGTTCTTAAATTATTTATTAGGTTTTTTTTTTCTCTCCGTTCAAAAAGGTCGATCTTTGTTATTATGGTTTTTTTCTTGAATTTATTAAATTGGAAAATATCTTACCAAAGAAACACCAAGTTTTTGTGGATTTTGGAATTGGAATTTCAAGTCCACTTTAAAGAAATGGGGTAACAGAATCATTCCTGGTACTCGCTCCAAATGTGGATGTTCGGGATCATATCAATCCCATTCAATCTGAACATGCATAGCCGCAGAAGGTGGCGTGATGATCTCAAAGAAATATTAAATATGCTCAGATCGGTATTGCCGAGCTCATGTTAAAAGATATGTTGTCCAGAGTTAAAAGGGACAGACAGTTAGTAGAAGAAATGTTAGTTCAACAAGATCAAAGAACTAACATTCCAGTTAATTTAGAACCAACTAGGATGCAGTCACACGTTAGTGGTGAACAACATCCTCTAGCTTTCGATATTCCTTTGATTCAGCTAGATGATAATTATAGTAAAATTCCCATGTCACAGCATGAGTTCGTAGATAAAAATACTAACCCAATGGGTGTGAGAAATGAACCACCATTAGGTTCGCAGGGTTATCCTAATCTTTATAAGACAAGGATATAAGAGACAATGCAGTTTCTTCATAATCCTCTGTAGACAATCTAATGTTCAGTTCGTAGTTATAGTCGTAAATCCTTCATTGGAGGGATGTTTTCCTTCCGATCTTTAAATAATGGTTTTGGGTTACATAAATCTAACCTGGACCACATAACTTAAGCTCACTAAATGGGTTTATGCTATGGTGGTCCTAACCCCCAGTATCAAAATAGGCATTATTACAGCCTCAGCCTCTGCCTCAACCGAATGCTTTCCTAATATGGCTTACCAAATCAGACCTATTAGATCTAGTGGAACTGAAGTTCTCTTTGTATTAAGGGTAGCAATTAAAATATGTTGGATATGCTTACAGAGCCATTTTATTTGCTGTCCTCTCAACTTCTCAAGAATAGTCAACGCTTGAAGGTTGTAGACCCGGGAAATACAAATATGAGGCCGATCAAGACCTTATAATGTATTTGCGTGATTTTGAGGCTTATTGGCAGTCTACATTAACCCCCAAATTCGCCTCATCATGGTTGAGACTCTTAGGCTCGTCAACTGGAGGGGTCCGATTCTTTCAAGTTTATATAATTTTTGGTTAGGATGATAGAAATTACAGTCAGAGATGCTCTAATCAAATGGTTTCAAGATGAGGAAATACTTAAGAAAGAGGCAACTGCAGAAGTAGCATTCTGCAGCGAAGTTCGTGGCGAATCATAAAAATGTTGCGCACTTCGATTAGAGCGTCTTAGTCGAGAGGCTACCAAGGTATAGATATGCGTCCGCATGAATCTTTACGCTGCATTTTGTGTAGTCTGCCTCCTCATATTGAAACAAATATTGTCAATTTCTTAAGATGCAGGAGCTAAATATAAAGTATAAGGTAACATGGGAAGACTTAGTCATTTCGGCAGACTCTTTGAGGAAAATAATAGCAGGTCCTCAGATTAATTCTCACAATCTCAATCAGCGTTTGGTAGAATAAAAATCATTCTCAGAATAATAAGAAGGATGATCTAAATGGAAACTATTGACTCTGTTATTCAAATAGAGAAGTGTATCCTAATTGGACAGAAAGCCTACACGATCGGGAAACCGAGCGTGTAAGTAAATCATATCAAAATCGTCCTAAGGCCAATAATCGTAGCCCAGTTAACCAACCTTCAGGTAGTAAATACTACAGAGATACTCGCCGCAGTCCTCCACCTAAGTATGACCAACATCATGGTCGTGCACCTAATTATTCAAATAAAAACGCAAGTCCCACAGGTGAGGAAAAAAGAAATTATCTGCGAGTATGTGAAACGTGGTCATCAATAGAGGTTGTTACAATACTTAGGTATTTTGTAGCTATTGTAAAAGAAGGGACAATACGGGCAGAATGTAGTCATAAATTCGGTGTTCGTCGTATTGAGAAAAATCACGAATATCAAGTAGGGTAAGATTGCCCGTTTTTGTCGAGGCCCTCATCCAGGGATGAGATGTCCAAATAAGACCCCTCCGAAAACACAGGGGCCTTCTCAAAAGCAAAAGAGTCCATCTCCGCGGTCAACTAAAGTAATTACTAGTGGTGTTGTTAAGAAAATTTCATACCAAAATATACCACAGGAGAACAACCAATCACATTCCTTTCAAGGAGGTGATCGATCGCGGAATCCTAGACCGTTTCTCAATCCGTGTGAGGGTTGTCAGAAATCCCATTATGAGGGTTATTGCACCGGAATTGACCCAGATTCTCATACACCGTTGTTAAACTCCCAGTCTCCACAGTATTGAGTCAACCTGTGGAGATAACATCTGTGGTAGACTCAAATGCAGACAAGTCAAAAACCGTGGAAGTTAACGCTGATCAGGGAATAGCTACCACTGACATAAATATTATCTCTGAGGTGAGCGAAGCTCCAGTGCTCCGGTTGTCCCAAGAAAATAAACCGTCATTGTCAGATGGTCAGGTACCAATAAAGCAGGTAGATTTTCAATATCCTATAGATCCATTGATCGTTCCTGTTACCTTTGGTCCACGCAGCTCGGGTTCTTTTATTTGTATGGTAGATAGTGGGGCGGGGGTTAGCTTAATTAACGAAGAATTGATTGGGAAGAAAGAATTGAAAGATGTTCCTTTACAACCATCTGCTAGTATAGGAATCAGAGCCATTAGTGGTTTAACTAAAGATCATGTGGCCCCCGTAGAACATTATGTAGAAATACCCTTATATTTCCCTGATAGCGGTTTTATAACCAAACCTATAATCTTTTTGGTGTTACCAATGGAAGTCATGGCGGAATGGATGATCTTGGGAGCTGCGGCTCTGAAAGATAATGACCTGCTGCCTGATTTGACGGATAGGGAGTTGCTACATAGAGTAGATAATAGTATGGAAACAGTAGCAAAGGATGAAAGCTTAAAAATGCCATTTTACAACTGTGTGAATGTACATTCAATTAGCATCCCTCCTTTTTCATGTAGGTTAGTTAAGGTTAAGAGTGTTGTAGAAGAACCTACCCCATTGACTTTAGTTGGGTTTCAGGGTTATTCAGAACAGGGTCTTGTCCCTGTATCTGGGGTATTAGACTTGTCCACATGTGATCAAATTGCTGTTATGAATGTTTCAGAGAAAGTGCAACATCTTAGGAAAAACGTTGTTTTGGGGCAATTCATGTCTCTTATAGAAGAAGAGAATAGTTCTATTTCAGTTGGTGCCATTAATCCTATAGCTTCTGAGGCCACCAATAGTGAAGAAGTTTGGACTCCTGAAAAGATTCGGGAAGATTTTCAATTTTCTCAGATTCCCATAGATGAGTCCCAGAAACAAAGTCTTGTCGACGTGTTATTGAAACATCAATCAGTATTGAGTTTCGGTGACCATGACGTGGGCGAAGCTACAAACATCACACACGTCATAGAAGTGGAAAGCCAACGTCCAGTGCGTCTCCCAGTCCGACGATTTCAGGGCCCATTGGCCCAAGAAATTGAAAAACAGTGTCGAGAGTTACTGGAACAGGATATCATCCGACCCAGTAAGTCTCCTTATTCAGCTCCGGTGGTTCCAGTCAGGAAACCACGATGTAATTACGTCTTTGTATAAGATTTACAGAAGTTGAAGACGTCACAAAACTGATTCGTTCCCACTATGCACCAAATACCTCGATATGGTTTATAAATATGTATGGTAATACGTATTTACTAAACCAATCAACTTAGTTCGCGGGACTATGCAAGTAGCTCTGGGAACCATATAAGGATAGTAATCGAAAAAACAGCGTTTTTCTACTCTCTTTCGCACAGACGAAATATCTGAAATGCCATTCGTGTTAAAAATGGTCCGGCCCAACTTTTCAAAACGTGGCATGATGCTTGGCATTAACAGATATACCGTGGTCAGAAGTAATGGTATACTTGGATGATATTATCATCCAGAGTAAAACCATCGAAGATCATTTGATTATTTTGGATAAAGTGCTTTCAGCCTTAGAGAAAAACGGGTACAAGCTAAAGCCCAGCAAAACTTTTCTCTGTCGTACTGAAGTTGAATTCCTTGGGCATCATATTTCTCATAAAGGGATTTTACCTCTGCAGAAAAATGTGAAAGGAGCGTTAGAATTCCCGGTTCCAACTAGTGTGAAACATCTTCGTCAGTTCTTGGGCATGGTTAATTTTTATAGGAGGCATATTCCAAACTGTTCTCAGATTAGTAAGCCCTTGTCATGTCAGACAGGCGGTAAGACTATCCAGTGGTCTCCTGAATGCCAGGCTGCTTTTGACGAACTAAAAAAAGCACTGGTAAACCCTTGTATACTTGGTTTTCCAGACTATAGTCCGGATGTCTCCCCAATGGAACTTCACGTAGACGCATCTGATTATGGTGCTGGAGCTTGTTTGTCCCAAATACAAGCTGGGGAACGTAGACCAATTGCCTTCATTTCCATGTCTTTCAATGGTGCACAGAGGAATTACGGGGTAATTGATAAAGAATTGACAGCTTTACGATGGGCAGTAAAATCATTGCGGCCTTTCCTTCGTGGTATCAAATTCGTTATTTATACAGATCATATGCCCCTAATATACTTGCAGAATATGAGTTTGATCGACGGTAGATTGGCAAGAACAATGGAAGAGTTAAACGAATATGACTTTGAGATTCGTCATATTTCAGGTCATCAAAATGTAGTGGCGGATGCACTTTCTCGATCACCTGTCAATGAAATTGCGGACCCAATATCGGAAGACTCCTCTATAGAGTTTATTCCTGAGGGATACTTTCCCATTGAAGTTTCCGGCGGAGGTGATTCCATGTATAAATGCTTCTCTATCTTTTTATACGGAACCCCCGAACGTCATCCTGAACTCCGGAGTTCTATAGTCGAAGAATTAAAAAAGCATCCACATAAATATCAAATACCAGGAAAGCAAATGCAGAAAAGGCTTCGGTTATTGTCTCTTCCTGGTCAAATGCCAATCCCAGAAGTGATAACAGCTTTCACTGAGTTGTTTCGGACCTCTGTTCAAGTATTTTATAATACAAACCAGCCTATTATTCATGGGGATAAATTTAAAGAAGAAGTTTGTTGTTTACATTGCTTAGGGGGGGTACACTACAAATTACCTCAGTGCCTACTGCCGCCTCTACCTCTCCCAGAAGAAGTGATGGAAGATTTTTTTTTAAGAAATTAATTTGTAGTTGTTTAGTGAAAATTAATTTTGGTTATGGTTATATCTATTTTTTTTATTATTTATTCATCGTTTTCTGTTCATGGAAGCCAATGCTTAACAAATAAAGAAAAAATTAATTCTGGGTTCATTTATTTATATTATTGCATTAAGATTTTTCATTTCAATGTAAACAAACAAATGCTTGAACTTGTTGCTTGGTTTTCTTGGCTAACTAATGCTAGCTTGACTCATTAAATCAGAAAAATATTTTTTTAATAGGCTATATGAATTTAAATTCATAAGCTGACATGTTTGGTAGTGGGTCTGTTGACCATGAGAAAAAGTTATAATAATATATTGCAGAAAACTTAGGAGACAGATAGGAGTGGTAGTGTTGATCTTCTGAAAAAGTTATAATTTTCATGCATATGTTATCTCGAATGCTCAGTTAGGTAATTTAAAATACTCTGGCATCATATACTTGAATTATCATTTTAGTGTATTGCTTTCACAAAAAGAGTCATAATTTTCAGTCAGTTTAGAAGTTGTAAATAATTTCTTCATTGACTCTTCATAGATGATTATAAAAGTTTAAAATCAAATTAATATAGATGCTTAGATTTTCATTTTCATATTAGGATTAATTGATGCCGAGTATAAACTATTATATATGACATTTACATTTATGCACTCAACTAATCACTATATTTTGGTTCTCTAGGTACTGTACTTTTGTACTTAGAACTTCAGCAAACGAAAAATGCCTTGTTTGTTAGCCGCCGTTACTTTTGCCACTGCTCTTTTTTATTATGCATAGAAAACGCATTGGCTCGGAAAATTTTAAAAAAATCCGAAAGAAAATTTTCATCTGAAACGGAAAATAGCCAAATGCACTTTTACCAATTATAAGATCTTTTATACGACTTCAGCAGAGAAATTAAACCAAGTGCTAGCTGTATAGAAAATCAGTTAAAAACAAAGAAATGTAGAAAGTTATAGATTTTAGATAACATAAAAGATGCTCAATCTTCTTATGATTAAAATGGATCATTGGATAGGATTAACATATTATAATCTGTATATTTACCTTGTATATATAATTAAATAAAGTGTTATTTTGACTGTGTTGTTCAAATGTGGTCATTATTATTATTTATTAGCTGGTTCAATTTCATAAACAAGTCATTGTAACTTCCAGCCATTACCACTACACCAAAACCACACTTCTCATAAGTCAGAGGTCAATGGGTGAAATTAAACGGGGGGGCGGGCTCAAGTTCTTATCAGGGCAGGAATATAAAGGGAGACTGTATCTTTTCTTCTTCATGGAACTGGAGCTATAGCTCGGAGTTTTATGATTTGCTATATTAACTAATATATCTAATTATATATTCTTCATTATTATTCTAATCACTTATAATTGTGTAATTCATTTCCAAATTGTGAATTAGAAATGTTTACTAACCGTGATATTAAATCTGCCACGAAGAACTGTGAACATACACTTGTCCATAAACCTCTCGTCATATTATTCCACAAATCTCACGTTTACATTCAAACTCTAGTCACACTGTGCATCTACTAGTAACGAGATCTTAGAAAAGAAATTATCTCTTATACTTCTCCCACACCCTGTCGCACAGCCCACTTACCATCAGTGGCCAAGTGAAAATTCGCTGTAACACGCCCCACCATCTCGCTCTCTCTCGTCACCTCACCAAGTTGAAAACATCCTTACCAGTCACAGTGTGATAGTACATCGATGTAAAAGGAAAAGCAATTTAGATTAATATATGTTAAATGCAACGTAATATCATCATTTACAGATGTAATTATTATAGACCCCATACCCCTCAAGAAACTACTTACCCAGTCATCATAATATCTTGCAAGACTTACTTGTTCTGACAACAGAACGAGTCTTCTAACATGCAACATCAAACTAGAAAACCAACAGATGAATACGTTCCCTCGTGGAGGTTCTACTAATACAACAGGGTATGGATATTAAAACCTAATTCATTATGAAGCAATTGATTAAACACTATATATAAATTATTGTAATTAAATATTTATTATTAATAGGGAACCGATCTTGGGCTAAGAAAGAAGAAGAACTGATTCGGGGCTACGCGCTTATTGTGAAAACTGTTCTTGGGCTGATGACAGCCTTAAAAACTAAGGTTGGGCTGAGATCCAACACTGTGAACTTATCTTGGAGCAGTTTTGACACTAAAAATTATTCTCGGGATTGAACTGATCGTGGGCTGAGACCAAATTCTACAACTGAAACTAAATTACAAACTTACTTTGAAACTTACCTGATATTGAAACACGGTCATATGAAAACCATACCAATATAGAAGCCTTCGTCATTTTGGAATTGTCACTTATATCATCGACTTGGAAAGTTACATCTGTTTTACACTTCATCATACCTGAAAAAGAAAAAGAGATAAAGAGATTGTTCTGCATGAGAATTTCTACAAAGACGAATAAATATAGAACTTACTGAAAATAGCCGAAGTATTCATTTGGAAGCAGGATATATATATCAAAGATAAGTATAGCGATTGTTGAGTGTAATTCACAAACACGACACCACACTTTTGCTCGGTGTCAAATTAATTCCTGGTTTATTACACTTGTTCATAGTTGTGGGTCATACGGCATTTCAGCTGTGGGATTGATTTCTTATTTTTTTATTACGAACCAGCTAATACCCAGTATTTACATCTTATTCTTAAATAGGGACCACTTCATGACCCCTATCCTCTGTCCTTAAACCTTTTTCACAGTAAAGTTATTGTTATAATAATCTTTTCCTTATCCCGGAGTTTATTTTCTTTATTATTAATATTTATTATTTTATTATATTAAATCATTAAATATATTCTGATCTACCTGAACTACTATAAACAAATTGTAAGTGTATTAAGAAAGTAAAACAAAGAGATCTTATTGAGTTTGGCGTCTTGGATGAATTCTACACCCCTGAGGTTACGTGGCTGCTCGCTCTAATCCTCAGGTCCTGCACAAATACCTTTCGTTTCCATGAAAGCCTGATACTTGGCTGATTGTCCGACGTCCTCCTCTAGTACAAGTTTGTTCATCATCCATCAGGAGACAAAAGTTAACTCATTGAAAGGTATGCTCGTAATTGTTTTGTTCATTATTGAATTTTCCTAAATCATCTTTTTTCTAAAATATATATATTGAGGGGAAATAACGCAATTCCGTGGACGTTACTTCATATATATATACTTATATAATATATATATATAAATATATATATAATATATAATATATATATATATATATATTTATATATATAGTATATATATATATAATATATATATAGGTATATATATATATCTTCTTCTTCACTACCTTGTTCTCCCTAAATTGGAGTAGGTGCGTTTTCATGGCATCGGAAAAAACAGTAGGAGAATATGACAAAAGTAGAAAGGAAAAGCCCAGCCTTACGCCCCTCTGTACCAGTTAATTACGAAACTTTCGTGCGCATCAAAAAATCCACCCTAGATGCTTCATGGGACCGCGACGGATCCTCACTATGATAAATCGCGTCAAAGTGTAGGGTTCATCCCCCCCTGGCCCAGGTGAGCCACAACCTACCCCCCAGGTTTACAAACCCCCCGGCAATTCTCAGTTAAACGATATTTTACATACACTGCCTAAACTCACATTTCTCGCCTGCAAACATTCCTTTACTCGACTTAAATCACATTTTTCTTCGGTCTCCCAGCCGTCGGTTTCGCGCGACAACACACACCAACTAACACATCCGCTTAACTTAAACCAACCGACTATCATTCGTCCTTCTCACCTGACCCAAACCATCTCAACATCACTTTCAGTTTATTTTCTCTCGTTACCCCTTTCTTCACACACATCAACTCTCTAATTCTCCTCGGTTACACGTTGCGATTCCTTATTTTATCATTCTCACAGCCTAGCACGCCCCTAGATTGATCCATCTGAACTCATTGAACTTAGAATCTATACTTCTTATTCCAGACATAGTCTCACTACCATAATACAGAAAACAATAACACAAGTAACAACAATAAAAACCCTCATGCAAGACCTCTAGCACACTCAAGACTAAGTCCCTGTACATTCATCAACGATTTATTGCAACCAGCAACCTTTCCTGCCTTCACAACTTTTCCCTGCTGACCACTCTGCCATCATCCCGTTCCTTCTCTCATCCAACACATACCTAAATTATTTAACCTCAGACACTTGGTCCATGCTGTTCACCGATGCTAAATAGAACTTCACACACTGCAGGACTGTCCTCACTCACAAACCATAACTCCTCTTATTATGTTTACCTTTCACACAAGCCCCTCCTTTTTACCAACACCAGGTGCCAAATCTCCTCTTACCAATCCTCTTCAAACTCCATCTTCAGATTCACCACACAGAACCAAAATCATCGCGCATATACAAGTAGGCGCACCTCCACTTATCTAAATTCTCCCATCATTCTAACACCATTCCTGCAACCCCCATCCTCTAATTGTTTCATAACCCCATCCATATCACTTTATTGGAATAACCAAGGAGACATAACACACCCTGTCTCACTCGCTATTAATACTACACCAATCACCTTTGACACGATTTATCCTACAGCACTGCGCTCACTACCAACTGACAAATTGGTGCATTCAGAAGCCTACTACCACACCAACATATATCACTAACACCTGCCATAGAGCTTCCTAGTTAACCCTATCATATACCCCTGCTGCAAATCCCTAAAAACCTAAATACAATTTTCTTCTTCTCCCCTCATTTTCTCAATTTTGTTTCAATGTAAATTTTGATTCCTACACATCCCATCACCCTCATAACGCACCTTGTTCTTCACCAATTATCCTTCAGGTCACTCGAGCGCATCTTACCAGACCTAAACTTATCCATATATAATCTTACCCAGACGTAACCTTAATAATTCCCCTATAATTTCTACAAGTTCCCCTTATCTCCTTACCCTTATCATAAGGGGCTATTACCAGCTCGTCCTCCAACCCCTTGAACTGATACCGACCTCAAAACGCTTTATTAACACAACTTCCAAATCAATCAATTACTATCTCGTTTCCGTTCTTGATCTTGATCATCTTCACCAGTAAATCTCATCTATCCTGCAGATTTACCTTTCTCTTCAACTTTCTTCACTCTACCCATTACTACTCCTCCTTCTTGCTTAAACGTCATCCCCAAATAACCCTATCCTTCTTGCACCATCGGAACCCCACCCTATCCTATCACCCTCTTCAAATCTCTGCCACTATTTTGCAGATTTTTTCAAGATGTCCTACTTCCACACCCACAACATCCCCCGTACATCATTTCACAGTTACATAAAAGCACCATCCCTATTTCCATTATTCTGAGAAGGTTCCTTTATTCTCATTCTTAACTCTTTCGCACTTCCCTTTCTCCAGAAGAGCTTCAATTCTCCCATTGTTCCCCTTGTATAGTCCCATTCATCTCCAATCACATCACACAACCTGTTCTATTTACCTCTTGTTTTCTCCTAAACGTATGCAACCTTTTAGTATTTCTTTTTCCTCCTTATATAATTCCAAACAGCCAGTACTTTCTTTGAAAACTTCCCAACACATACATTTGCTTTTAGTACAATTTCAACCATGCTTCTTTTTTAAAACTTTTAAGCATTCTTATCATGGTGTTGAAGCAATATTCATTGTTAACAATTCTTACTATCCCTACTTTACGCAGCATCCCTATACTTCTTTTGCACCTGCCTAAACAATTGCTTCCTCATATTGACTCCAAGATTTATGTTCCAGCCTTCTCACTTGTTCACATCAACCCATGCATTTAAACAATGCGAGCGTTCTTACAAGCTACTTATCCTTTTACCTTGCGTTCCACTGTTAATTTCTTCATTCTTAATTTTACCCATAATACTATATATTCCCTTCCTCTCCATCCAAGCCCGCCCCCTAACTTGATTTTACATAAAACACATAAGATCCGATAATCCATACAACATCACACACCGCCTTCACCTGATTACATGAGCACGATACTTCCAACACTATCCTTCTTCAACGCAAAACAAAATAATCATCACTTTTTCACTTCCGACACATCTCCTTAACCTACACAACTCTAAGTCTATACTTATGGATACCTTTGTTTAGGAAAGTTATAACTGTACACACATAACCTCTCATCTCTTCACAAAGATCAATCACAACCATTAACCCTAACCACTATCTCTCATTTTCTCACCACCACGCACAAACCCCCCAAAACCACCTGTTATACCATCCCTGTTTTTGATTCAGACCTATCAAACATTCGGTCCCCACCAGCTATCAATCTGAAGCTTCTTACTCACCCCATCGCAAACTCATCGCAGATTATCTCCCAAAAAGATCGTACTCTCCGCATTCAGACTTTTCGCTCCGCTTGGATACCATCTAAGTCACAGAACACACATACCTTGACTCTCTTTCAAAACTTTAAATTACATTAGAATTCTAGACTCACACACACAAAGTCTAAACCATAGCTTCTAGTACCCACAACGTCACATCATCAAATCATGTTGCAACTCCTTTTCTCCGCCCTCTCATTCCTTTTCTTTCCACTCCAGCATACACACATTTCACCACCACAACACTCATTTTCACCGTTTCCTATTATCTTTGTTTCAGTCAACAGGAGCGAATCAAATTTTGCCCTTTATAAATACATCGTCATTCACCTCCTTCCTCACATTTAATTCCTCTCTGACATTCCCATGTACCTCATACGAATTTCATAAAAGTTCGCCGAAAATTCATGACGGCCGTTTACGTTTTACCGGCGATCATTACCATACTCCGCAGGCTGCCGATTAGCATTCCTAGCAAGAAATAGGTGGTAGTGCGGCAGCCAACCCAACTCTATATATATATATATATATATATATTCTATATATATATATTTATATATATATTATATAATTATATATTAATGATATATATATATTTATAATATATAATATTATAATTATAATCTATATATATATATATATAACCTCCCTATGTATTGGAAAGAGAATTGTCCTCCGTGTCTTAGAAGGCGTCTAGGGACGGTGAGTTGGGTTGGCTGCCCTACCACTTTACTTTCGCCAGGGAATGCAATGCAAATGCCTCGAGACAGGTCGTAATCCGCCGTAAAATCGGCCTGCTATCTTTTTCGGCGAAAAGTTATGTATCGGTATGGGTACCATGATGTCAGAAGAGATAGAAGTGTTGAGAAGACGAGAGAGAGAGGTGATGGTTCGTATTTGAGACTATGGGCAAATTTGGAATTAGCTCGCTTTGCTGAAACACAGATGGAAAGGAAACGGGAAAAATAAGTGGTATGTGTGAATGTGTGTGTGGATGCTGCGTGGAACGGATGGAAGAAGGGGAGAAGAAGGAGTTTCAATTTTTATGAGTGACTTGTGGTACCGAGGCTATGGAGACTTTGTGTGTGTGAGGTACTCTAGAATTCTAATGAGTTAAATTTAAGTTTGAAAAGGTCCAGGTAATTGCTGCTGTGACGTTTGGTCCGAGTCTGAGGAAATGTGAAAGAGTACATTTTTGGATAATTGAATGATGTTTTGAATAGGGAGTAGGAGCTTCAGATTAGATGGTGTTGGGGACTTAAATGGGTATGGATAATGAATCAAAAAGGGATGATTGCATTAACTGGTCGGTTTTCGGGGGCTGTCGGAAAAAAACTGCGAGTGTAGGAGGGGATTGATTCTGTGAGAGAGAGGTATGTGTGGAAGTAATACTTTCTTCACTGAGTATCATAAGTATAGTACCGATCCTTCGGAGTATCATGAGTATAGTACCGAACCTTCTGAGTATCATGATATAGTGTTGGTGAAGATGGAGATGTTGAAGTATGTGTTGATCGTTAAATCAGTGAGGGGATTTAGGAATGGGATTATCGGAATCATTATTGTTCCGTTTTTATGCGTAAATTAAGAAAGGAACACACATGAAGGATTAGGTAAAAATAGATGAGTGGATACGAAGTGATGACAAGGTAATCAAGGGTAATGTAATCTAAAGAGGCGCTCGCAGTAAAATTAGTTTGAATGTGAACAAGGCGCGCAAATGCAAGGAAAGCAAGATTGTTTACGTACAAAGGAAGTATGGGGATGTGCAAAAGTAGGAGTAAGAATTTTAACAGTAAGTGTGGATTAAAAAGATGGAATGCAAGTGGTTAAAAGTAAAAAGAAGCGTGGTTGAATGTACTAAAAGCAAATGATGAAGTTTCAAAAGAAAGATGCTTGGAATTATATAAGGAGGAAAAAAGAAATACTAAAAGGTGCATACGTAGGAGAAGATAGAAAGTAATAGAACAATTTTTGAGGAAACCAAACTGGGAGTTTCAAGGTGATAGGAAGCTCATTCTGGAAGGAAGCCGAAAGGTAAGAAAAATGAGAATAAAGGGAGACTGCTTAGTAATACTGAATAGTGGATGGTGCTTTTGTAAACTGATGAATGGATGTGAGGGGAGTGTGGAAAGAACCATTCATCCTCCATGCAAACTGTTCATATACCTCTTCTTTTCTCCTCATATGTGTGTTGGTTGATGGTGCAATAAAGAATACGTTTTTTGGGGATGAGGTTCATAGCAAGGAGAATGTAATGTCGAGTGAGAATAGTTGAAGAAATGGTAAATGCTACAATTATAGATGAATTACTGGTGAAAATGACTAAGAACGGAGGCGAGATGATGATTGATTGAATTTGGAAGTTGCGTAATAAAGAGTTTTATGGAGGGTATAGGTTCCGAAAAGGGACTTTTGACGGAGAGCAGTAATATAACCCCTTTATATAAGGGTAAGGGAAGATAGGGGAACTGTAGGAATTATAGGGGAATTAGTTTATTGAGTGTTGTAAGGAATATAATGTATTGCTGGTATGTTAATCGAAAAGCTGTGTCGAATGACTGAAGGTACTGCATTGGTGAAGAACAAAGTGCGTTTAGGAGTGGTAGAGGATGTGTGGATCAATCATTTGTAGACTTTTAAGAGGAAAGTCCACTTTAGGCTTCGGAAGGTTGAGGGAAAAATCCAGATGGAATTTTATTTTATTGAGGTTGCTCAGTTATGGGTTCATGTACACAGCGCTATTAAATGAATTGGATCTTGGTCATAGCCGGATTCCAATCCAGAATAAACTTGAACATCAGGCTAGAAATAAAAGAGAAAAGTACATGTTAGCCTGGGAGGTAATATAACTGCAATGTTATACAATCCTGATGAAAAATACTTAAATTCTCCTCAGGCATATATCCAATTGCACTATATTGTACATACATATGGTACCGTACTCTGGATGACACTTGTTGGCATTGTTTAATTAAGACAATTTTTACAAATCTTTACATTGAAACAAATGATTGAAAAATTGAGGGAGAAGAGTAAATTGTCATTTAGGCTTTTATGGATTTGCCAACGCAGGCGTATGATAGGATTAAATAGGGAAATCTCTATGGCAGGTGTAGTGAAATATGTGTGTTTGGTGTAGCGCTTTCTGAATGATAATACAAAAGCTATGTATGAAAAAATAGTTCAGAAAACGTGTGTTAAGAATAAATGGTGTTAAAGTGATTGGTTTAATATTAATAGCGGAGTGAGGCAGGGATGTGTTATGTCAACTTGGTTATTCAATATGTATATGGATGGGGTTATGAAAGAATTAGGGATGTGGGTGGCAGGATGGTGGTTAGTAATGAATGGAGAATGGAGGTGCGAGTGGAGGGTGCCCTATCCTATTATATGCGGAATGATAAAGTTTTGTGTCTAGCTGAATATGAAGGGAGTTTGAGAGTGATTGGCAAGAGAGATTTGCAGGTGTGTAAAGGAGGGTTTGGAAAGTAAATGTGGAAAAGAGTAAGAGTAAAGGCTTATACTGGTTGTGATGAGGACAGTCCTTCCGCGTCGGCAAAGTTAGTGTGAAGTTATGTCTGATGGTGAGCAGCTGGAACAAGTATTCGAGTTTAAATATTTTTAGGAAATACTATATGGATGAAAAGGAAGACGGATGATAGCAGAGTGTAGTAGAAAGTTGTGAATGGCAAGGAAGTTGCGCTCGCGCATCATTAAATCGGTGTGTGGTGGTAAAGTACACTAAGTGAATTGAATTCGGCTAGGGTTTATATGCATGGTGTCATGTTGTGTTCTACCAGTATGCTTAGATGTAACCGGAGTGGAGACACTAGTGGTCTTTCATATTACAGATGTATCCGGAGCAGTCTAAAGAGTTCAATTATGTTCAGGCACTGGACATCTTAGGGGGCCGTGTCTAAGCTGTGAGAAAATTGATAAGGAGGAATCAAATCGATTAAAAGTTCGTGTGGTGTGAAAGAAAGAGTGTAAAGCAGAATTGAGTAAACCGAACAGTACGTTGAAGAGATGGTTTGGTCCATTGTGGAAGAGAATAGGATGGATCCAGGTCGGTGGGTTAGAGTACCTGGAATAGTAACGTATTGGTGGTTATTAAGTGTGTGTTGGGGAAAGCGTGCCGACCCTGGCTGGGAGACTACATGAGAAAGAGTAAATGTAGTGCATCGACTCAAGTAAGGAGAATGTTATGAGGAGAGAAATTTGTGAGTTTGGCAGAGCGAGAAGAAGGTGCATAAATAGGAGTGAGTGGACCCATGGGTCGTTTGACAGGGAGAGGAGGTGGCAATGGTTGTTGGCGCGGCCACCTGGGCCAAGAGGGAAGAACTCTACACCTTGACGATATGCCACTAGTGAGTCCGTAGCGCGAGAGAGGTGTGAATTTCTGACTTGCGACGAGTTCTCACTACTAGGTATACAAAGGGAGCGGTAAGGCTGGACTTTCTTTTCGAGCTTGTGTTATAGTATTCTTCTATCTACTTTTCTGTTTCCTGGTGCATGTTTCACGACCATGTCTTAGCCACCAGTCTTGGGAAAGAAAGGTGAATGATATATATATAATTATATATATAATATATTTTAGCCTAGCTACTATATATATATATACCGACGAATAGACTTAAATATACTAGTAACTATATATTAAAAATGTTTAATAAAGCTGGTCTTATAGGTTATATACGTATATAGCTAATGATTATATATTGTATAGGTAAGACTGCTGCATATTGAGGAGAGAGGGCATTACGCATGACTATCGGAACGATGATAAGAAATTACCCGTTCACCATATTTTATGGAGTGCGCCCTTTGCTTGTTCGCGTTCATCATATCTTCACACACTCATACCTTCCAAGGCAACATATTACTAACCCACCACTTAGTCCACATATCATATAGCATTCATGTTAAAAGTAGTCAGCTGGGTGGGCGTGCACCTAGCGTAACCACTGGTCTGAGAAGACACGCTTACACGACTCTGCCTAGCTACTGCACATATCGCCTGTGCTGCTGGGGAGACGAAGGAAATTTCGCCACAGGTCGGTAAATTCCGGCGTGGTGGCGTTGCAAGTCGACTAAGGCGGAACGCGGTGGTAGTTGGTTGGCTGCCCTACTTAAACCCCATCTAGTTTCTATGCCGAGCGGACAATGCTATGCAGGCCTCCGTGGATCACACGTCGCTCTGAGTTGTTGCGACTTTGATGGCGCACGGGTAGGGACGACCCGGAAGTCATACCTGCTACCAGGCCTCTTTCGCGCGGAAAATTGTCTGATATCTGTAAGTGGGGTATTCATAGGAACTGGCGTCACTACGGCCCTGTAAGCCCTAAGGGCTTATACAGAAACAGAATGAAAATGAGGAGGAGCAAAAACAAACACTTCGGGGAAAGTGAGAAATTGAGGAGTGAGGTGATGAGATGTATTTAGAAAGGGCAAATTGATTTGCTCTGTGTGACTGAGAACAAAGATGAAAGGAAAAGGTGAAATTAAGAGTGGTGTGATGTGAAATTGGTGTGCGTCTGTGTGGAAGAGAATGAAGAGGAGGAAGAGCACAGGAGGAGTTGCCAAGATTTTGGATGAGGAAGAGGATGTATGACCTGTGGTATGAACATGTAGAACTTGATTGTGTTGGAGTCCTCAGACAATATTTCCTACGAGTGGTAAGGGTAACAACTTTAAGTTTTGAAAAGAGGAGTCAATGTCCGATTTTGTGGTTGTGACGTTGGTCCATCTGAGGGAAACGTTGAAGAGCACGATTTTTTTGGGATAATCTGGAATGATGTTTTGGATTGGGGTGAAGTAGAGCATTAAAGATTGCTCAAGCAAAAAAGGGATAGTATAACAGAATATAACAGGTGGTTTTGGGCGTGGCGGGAGAAAATAGAAGGTAGGAAGGTGATTGATTCTGTGAAGAGAGAGGTATGTGTGTAAGTACTATCGTTCTTTAAACACACCAAAGTATCCATAAGAATAATAACTACAGAGTTGGCTGTTAGGTAAGCAGCACGCGCTATCGAAGTGAAAGTATGATTATTTAGTGTTGGTGAAGAAGGAATGTTAATGTATGTGTTGGATGTTAAATCAGTTAGGGGTTTAGCCAGAATGGGAATTATGCGGATCAATTTATGTTGTTTCTAATGTAAAATTTAGTAGTGGGGGTTGGATGGAGACAGGAATGGTGATACGAAAGGATAAGTAGGAACTAAACAATAAGAGTGCCAGAAATAAAGTGTGCAAGTAATCAACGACTACATATGTAAATAGCTCATCGCTAGTAAAAACGCGTATGATATGTGACAAGTGAAACTCCACCACCACGGAGACAACGCAAAATCATGGGAGGCCACAAATGAAAGGACCAGACAATTGGATCCTAGCTATCGAACGACCTGTGTGGCCCATGCTAGCATAAAAGCCTCGGAAGTAAACGAATCGTTACCAGCGACATCGGTGAATGAAGAAGCGTGATGAAAGCGGGTTAACAGGTAAACGGCAAACGCCGTGGTATGAATAGTACTCAACACCACAGCCAACAACATGATGAGCCACTCACTCCACAAAAGAAAGATTGCTTGGAATTCATATAAGGAGGAAAAAAGTAAAACTAAAAGTTGCATACGTCGTAGGGAGACAACAAGTAGCGTAAATGAAACAGTTTGGAAGGAGGATGAATGAGGCATACAAGGAAACAGAGAAACATCTTCTGGAAGAAGCGCGAATAGGTTACAGAAAGAGAAACGACACCACACACAACTGTTAGAATAATGAATAGGGATGGTGCTTTTGAAAAACTGAAAAATGGATGTGAGGGGAGTGTGGAAAGAACCTTCGAAAAATCTGCACATTATTACATAACTGACGAGTGTTTAGTGGAATGTGTGCGTTTTGATGGTGCAAGAAAACCATCTTGGGGATGAGGTTATAGTAAGGAGGAATGTAAGGGTTAGGGTGAGAAAGTTGAAGAATGGTAAATTCTGCAGGTATGATGAAATTACTAGTGAAATGATCAAGAGCGGAGGCGAGATCGTGATTAATTACATTTGGAAGTTGTGTAATAAAGCGGTTTATGGAGGGTCGTTTCCTAAGGGATGATTGGAGGAGGCAGGCGGTAAATAGGTACCCTGTATAGGGTAGGGAGAAAAGGGAAACTGTAGAAATTATAGGGGAATAAGTTTATTGAGTGTTGTAGGGAAGGTAATATGCTGGTATTTTGGTCGAAAGAGGCGTGCGAGTGACTGAGGGACTCGATTGGTGAAAACAAGGTGCGTTTAGCAGTGGTAAAGAGGGATGTTGTGGTTCAAAAATCTTTCACACTTGAATCAAATGAATTTGAGGAAAAAAATGAAGGGGTAGAAGAAGAATAAATTGTATTTAGGTTTTATGGATTTTGCAACAGGCCCGTCATGATAGAGGTTAATAGGGAACCGTTATGGCAGGTGTTAGTGGTATATATGGTGTTGGTGGTAGCTTCTGAATGGAAGATCAGACAGTATGGTATGCACATAGTGAAGCCGCGTGTGCTAAAGAATATGTTGTCTAATGGTGATTGGTTAGGATTAATAGCGGAGTCAGACAGTGGGTGTGTGTAGTCTCCTTGGTTATTCATTTGTATATGGCATGGGGTTATGAAAGAATTTGAGGTGGGGATTGCAGGAAATGGTGTAGAATGGTGGAGAATGGATTTGAGTGGAGGGTGCCCTACCTATTACTATTGCGGATGATTTGGTTCTGTGTGGCGGAATCTGAAGAGAGTTTGAGAGGATTGATAGAGAGATTTTGGCAGGGTGTGTGAATTATATATTGTTTTGCTTGAGTTAAACGTGGATAAAGAGTAGGTTATTGTGTGAGTGAGGACCCTCCTCAGTGTGAATTATGTTAGATGGTGAGCAGCTAGAAAATTGTCTGAGTTTAATATATTTAGGGTAATAGTGTTGGATGAGAAGGGAACGGCGATGCAGAGTGTAGTAGGAAAGTTGTGGAATCGGCAGAAGGTGCTGGTGCTAATTAAAATCGTTTGGTGAATGCAAAGGTCGACTAAGTCTTGAGTGTGCTAGGGTCTTACATGAGGTATGTGTTACCTGTGTATTGTATGGTAGTGAGACTATTGGGTCTGGGAATAAGAAGAAGATCTAAAGTTCAACCTGTGTTTCAGATGGACAAGATCTTAGGGGTGTGCTAAGGTGGTGAGAAGATTGATAAAAGAGGAATGAACATATTAGAGAGGTGGTGTGGTGTGAAAAGAAATGAGAGGGGGATAGGAAAAATGGAAGATGGTTGAGAATGGTTTGGTCATGTGGAAAGGATGAATGATAAGGTAGGTTTAGTTAAGCGGAGTATGTGGTGAAGTGTTGTTGGCGAACCGACGCGCTGGGAGACCGAAGAGAAAGTGGATTGGAGTCCGGTGAGCGAATGTCTAAGGAGAGAAATGTGAAGTTTTTGGCAGAGGCGAGGAGAATAAAGGTGCATGAATAGGAGAGAATCGGGGGTTTTTGTTAATGGGGCCCTGGTTGCCCACCTGGGTCAGGGATGAACCCTTACATTGACGATTTACCATAGTGAGGTTCCGTCGCGGTCCATGATGCTCTATCGGGTGATTTTCTTGTTCTTGTGAGAGCGTCTCACTAATTAATTAATGGTACAGAGGTGGGCGGTAAGGCTGGGCTTTCTTTTCCTTTTGTCATATTCTTCTTCTGTTTTTCTTTTCCGATGCTGTCACAGCACCTTACCCCCAATCTTGGGCAAAGAGGAAGGTGAAGAAAGAAAGAAAGAAATATATATATATATCAGAATTGATAAAATGAAGAATGATCGTATTAGAGAGTTGTGTGGTGTGAAGGAAAGGGGTAAATGAGGAATAAATGAAAGGAGCGGTTGACGTATGGTTTGGTCCTGTGGAAAGAATGGATGATAGTCGTTTGGTTAAACGGATGTTTAGTGTTGAGTGTGTTGGGAATCGTCGACCGGCTGGGAATCTGAAGTAAAAGTGGATTGAAGTCAGTAAAGGAATGTCCTGGAGAGAGAAATGTGAGTTTTGGCAGAAGGCGAGAAGAAAGGTGCATATAGGAGCTGAATGGCGGGGCTTGTAAGGGGTTATGGTGTGCCCACCGGGCCAAGGGATGAACTCTACAAACCTGCGATTATGCCATAGCGTGAATGGTCCGTGCGGGGCCGGTCAAGCTCTAGGGTGAATTTTTCTGACTGCGAACGAGTTCTCACTTAACAGGTATAAAGGGGCGGTAAGGTGGGCTTCTTCTTTTCGACTTGTGCCATACTTTCTTTCTACTACTCTTTCTGTTTCCCTGTGCATGTCACGGCATGCCTTGCCCTCCAGGTCTTGGGAAAGATAGGGGATTGATATAGTACTATATATCATATATAATATATATATATATATATATATATCAATATATAATTAATTATATATATATATATACTATATATATACTATATATATAATTATATATATATACATATATATATATATATATAAATATATATATATATATATATATTACTTTAGTAAAAAAAGACCAAGAGATCCACATATATAGCTCACTTGAGTTGGGGGACACCATTACATTTAAAGACCAGCATTTCTCGATACATGTCTTTTTAAAGTGTACAGGTCATTGGAAGATTATGAAAAAATGAGCATTGAAGCCAAGTCATTGGTGAGAGCCAGGAATAGAAAAGATGAGTGTGTTTAAAAATGAGTTACTTAGAGTTTTTTCAAAATTGGAAGTATATGAATCGAGAGCTCAGAAGAACTGTGTTCATTGTATTTGCCAGGGTTATGGAGCCCGCAAGGTTTTGGGTGGCAGTAGCTGGAGCTGAGTATTTTAAAATGATGTATTCTAAACTGGAGTCGGAGCCGGCAAAACAATTACCGGCCCCGCAGTCCGGATAATAGCAATAGCATAAATAGAGTGATTCGATGACTAAAGAAAGTTGAAGAGACAAAATGACTTAAATATGACTCATTCAAGAAGAGTCGTGTGAATGGAACAATTCCAGGCATAAAGTGCTTACTCCATACAAGGGTCAGTGGCACACTTATACAGATAAGGCAACTGGGGCTGTGTGAAGTAGTTCTAAAGGAACACCAAACACACACTGAAGCTCGTTTTGTAAGAAAAACGTAATCCTTCTAAGAGAGATCGCAAGAATAGTGGAAGGTTTGATGATGAATGTTGCCTGTCTACTACAGCTGATATAGATAAACTTGAAAGAAAATTGGAAATGGTATATAAATAACGAATGTGGGAAATTTGAAAATCAAATCTTTCTGCCAGACCTGTGCCACAGAAAAGAATTCACCAAAGAGCCGGTATATACCTATGGGAACCTACTGGTGATCAGAAATTACATGTTTCGTCATTTTCTGATTAAGGATAAGTTTGAAAACTTTAAAAGAAGAGAGGTTAAATCTATATAAGATATTTCTCGATATTTGGAAGGTTGAAAGGTTTTTATTTTTCTTTGGCAAGTTTGAAAGGTTTTTTTTTTTTTTTTTTA
>JABUQX010044068.1:0-25000 GCA_015478945.1 Trachelipus rathkii
GTTGTTATAATAGGATAATAATAGATTAAATATAATATAAATATCATAATAATATAATAATATATATATAAAATCTATTAATCAATAAATAAATAACTCAATAATAATATAATAATAATAATTATAATCGTTAACAATAATACTAATTGTATAATAAATATAAATAATAATATCATAATAATAATAATAATAATAATGAATATAATAATAATAATAAATAATAATTTAATTAATAATAATCATAATATAGATCAAAACGTTATATCTTTCGTAATAACTATAATAATTTTGTAATGGTAATAATAATAATAAAATAGTAATAAATAATAGATAATAATATAATAATAAATTAATAAAGAATAATAATAATAATGAGTCATATAATAATTAATAATATATAATATCTATACTAATCGGTTTCCCAGAATGAAGAGCAAATAATTTGTCATATAATAATTAATAACTCATTCATAACTTTATGGTTACTATATATATATATATTAATTATATTACTATATATATATATATCTTCCAGATTATTATATATATTATATCATATACATCATATATAACCACAAGTGTTATATATACCTTTCACACAACTTATATATATATATATATAATAGTATATTATATTATAAAAACTAATCACTATATATATATATTATTATTAGTTCTTATTATTAAGTTAATAATTATAAATTAATGATATATAATTCTCTTATATATATTATATGGTATATTATAATATTTATATATACATATATATATATATATATAGATATTAGTTACTCTAAATTTAAATTCTGATATAAAATAACATAAAATAATTCTTATATATAGTGAATAATAGATTAATATATATATATTTAGAGTATAATATTTATACTTTATATATATATATTATAGTGAGAAAAAAAATTACTAATAAATATATATACTATTATATATAATATATAGATATAGTATTATATATAGCTTAGTTATTATTTACACTAAGAGAAAGGTCATTACCTAAATGAGGTATGTGGTATGTTATCTGAATCACATACTTCTAGAAGATGAACCGAATAATTCCAATGGTTTTTCAATAATTTATATTGACGTTCCGTCCTATTCGCCTATAATCTTATAAATAATATTTATTTCTCATATTACATAGCTTTTACACGCATTTTATTAATTTCATTAAAATATAATGACTCTTATTCGAATGTACGAGACTGTTCGAGCCTCGCTCGCTAAGACACATACGATTGTGAATGTAAAAAGCTCTAATTTCAATTATTTTTAAATCAAGTGTTATTTTGTGATGACTTGTACGAGATGTGAATCTTGCACTAATATATATGTCTCGACTTATATACATCTTCGCACAGTCAGGTTTTTTTGTTGATTATATAACTACCACCTCAGAAGTAACCACCCTCAATTAATTTTTTGATACACTTGTATAGACAGTTTGAGTACTAACTAGGCTCAAATCAATTTGTTGAAAGAATTTTAGATAATTTGCTCCTTACTCACCCCAGTATTCTCGGGATTGCTCGATATTGTATTCAATATTACAATGTATGTATGTATTCGTATCAAATTATGTCGAGAGGAAGAGCGACGTCTGGGTTAACAGAAACCAATCTTAGTGAGTAAACAAAAAAGAGGAAGGAAAAAATGCTAGTAAAAAGTGGAAAGGATCTCCTACACCAGCTTTAAGAATGAAGCGGTGAAAAAAGAACATAAAGTTGCCATCTTGAAACTTGATAAAAAATAGGCCAAAAAACTGTAAATCATTTAAAAATGTAAATAGCAAGTAATTGCGGTATGAATAATAATTTTTGCCCGAGAACATGTATTAGTAATATGAAGCAGGTCTAGATATTTGTAGACGCACTATATTGAATTGAGAAGTGGATGTCTTTCTAACACACTTCATGTTACAATGAAATACTACACGAAGAGATTAATTATTTGTTGTGATCAGACAATATTGTGTGAGTATAATATTTAAGAGCTCAAATAGCTCTGGAGAATTATTCTAACCATATATTTATCTTCGAGCCAACTAAAAAATATATTTCTCTCTTATGTGCCAAGATGATATTAATGATCGCAATATTTATAGTTATCGAGATGTGTGCCTGAATTTTTTCAGAATTACAATTATAAGTATATTATAGAGATTGCATCTAGTTGCATTGGAGATATCACCAGGAGGAGTGTTACCAGATTTACTCTTAATATCAAAATACTTTTCTTTCTCTATAATGCATATTCAGTTTACCCAGGGATATTTACGTAGTATTTATTCTATCCTTTGAGGCGGGGACTTACCTTTATATACCTTACTCTTATTCTTTTTCTATTTTCAGAACACTATGGAGTACTTTTCACGAGAGAGCCTTGTTTGAAAAATCCTCCAATGTCATTCTGCTACATTCTGTGGTGAATAATGCACAAGGAAGAACCAAAGGAAGAAATATTAACTTTGTGAAGAGGCAAAGTTCATAATCTGTCATAACCTTGGGAATGAAACTTCAGGAGATCAAGATCACAGTCTTGGGCTCCGCCATCATGATCCCCTGTCAAATGCACGTCGTCTGTCAACGAAATCTACGTCGTGCGAAAATGGACGAAGAAAGGTTTTAAACAATTTGGTGTGTCTATATATGGCGCGGGGGCCACAAGATATGCACCGACAGTGAATGTTTTTTGTTTGGTTAATGTGCAAGGTCATCCAATCAGTTGAAGCAGTTAAACGTCAAATTTGAGTAATCCCCGGATTGAGAGGAGAGTCAGCGAGAGGTGTTGACCTTGTACCCCAATCAATCTCGAACCGATGTCCTATCATTAACTAGTGTTTCACTACATTCCAGACCTTAGACATTGTTTACCTGACTTGAAGAAGGTATCCCAGGAATTTTGGTGAGTGGCAACGTTCAGAATAGCTGATAGTGAATTAAATGTAAAGAAAAGTACTTTATCCTATCAACGTGCTAACAGTTTCTCACCAGGCACAGATCAATGATTTATAGTTATACGAAGAGTTTATAAGTCCACCTCAAAGCTATAAGATTTACTGAGCTATCTAGTGCATCTAGCTAAGTGAGAAGAACTGTCTCAAGGATAATTGTATAAAATATACTTTTTATTTATCGGAACTCAAAGATACAGCGAAATATTGTGTATGAAATTTAATCTATATGAAGATAAGATAAGATCTAGTATATCTAGTTATAATAGGTAAATATACCTGGACATCTACTTCTACTAACATAATGAGGGGTTAACCTAAATACCGAACCAAAAAGATGGCCGATTGTATCTAATGGATAGTTTCAATCGAGATGCATTGAAGTGTAGTTTTTTAATTGATAAAATTGGCAATAAGTTATTTGCAGTACGAGTCACAGATATGGGTCACCTCAACAAAACCTGTAAAGTGTATGAGACACTAAATTATAATTAGAATGGTATCTCTGCAGAAGCTAGTATTACAATGAACACCAGTGGTCTATAATGCGTTGATTTGGAAGAAAGAGGTACAAACATCCTTACTTGGGTCGGTTACAAAGCGGATATCACTAAAGTACCATAACTTAGTTTATGTTTGCTTGGTGGGAGTATAAGGTTGCGGCTAAAGAAGTTATCTACTGAGAAGAAAAGTTGGTTATGCCTCTGGAAATTATTGAGAACAGTAGGTGCATATCGAGAAATATCATTAACGAACGCACTGAGGAGTTGACATGTGGATAAAATTATTTTCACAAAACCACTTATCCACATGCAAACTATCAAGGACTGATAAAGCAACTTATTGTTAGGGCCCTATCACAAAGAGAGTGATATGACTTTCAAATATATTTGCTAGGATTGTGTTTCACCATGTTACGAGTACTGGAAAGAAACTCTCAAAAGCTGGACATATCTTTACGCGCCCTACACAAATTCGCCAAATCATCAAACGGAGATGATAAAATTTTCGAGATAATTCTCAACTGACTGGATACTTGAATGACATCTGGCCGCTGGAAAAGTTTTGTCTGGTTGTTCAGAACTTTTTGGGGAACCATAAATCTGCCCAACTATGTAGATCTCGTACAGAAAATGCTTTCAGACTTCAAAAATTTATTGAATCGCTAATATGAAGCATGAAAAGATTCATGTTTCTACAGTAAGTACGCAATAGGATCGAGGTTGGGTCGAAGAGTGTAGGAAGTTAATAGGGTGAGGGAAGTCAAGGGAGAGTTTCCATCAGATATCAAAGGTGTGTAAGAAAGTACCAAGGAAGATCAGGATACACACATGATGGCAGACTATTGTTTGGAGCCTTAACAGTGATGTCCACAGCTACTGCACAACAGAAGACAGTCATATAGATATAGGGCGATTTGTAATGCATTAATTGTGATTTCATTGTACTGAGTTGAATGTTTTGACCTGAGGTGAGCATTTTATAGCAGTGTAATTACTCATTAACAATTTGAATATTGCTGTTCGAGTGGTATTTTGTTCTTGGTAGTTTTCAATTAGACTTAATAATGGAATATATTTTAGAAGTTATTAAACTGTAAAATTTTAGTTGTTATTCCCAAATGTTGTATTATTTGTCCTTGGAAAACGGAAGGTCATAGTTTCGGCAATCAGGGCAACAAGGTTACCTATAAAATGACCTTCAAATGTTTTGCCGCCAAATCCTTAGATGATTGGCCAGTGTATATCAACAAGTTTATTAAATTAGATCTCTCCAATCGAACAAATTTGATCTCATATATCCAATCGCAGTTTTCTTAAATTTTTTCTCGACTAGTCATTGACGCTAGATCAAGGATTTCAAGTCACCATGAAAATTATTGTGTTGTTACGCTGAACCACTGCACTTAAGGTCACATGGGTGCATAAATCTCATTGACATATATTACTATGAATATTGTCGAGAGAAGTGGAACCCCATCTCCAGATTGTGGTTCAAAAGAGTCCCACGAGAAAGATGCTTCGAGTAGAGCCAATATTAAAAGAGATGCTATGTTGTATTTCTTGAGTAGATATACAACTAATTCCAATCAGATCCTCTAACAGCTCTTAACATTGAAATGATGTGACATCTAAAACTCAGATCAGTCAAAGTCACCAAAGTTCTCACAAAATGTAGATCAATTCCAGCAAATCACTTTATATACATTCGAACTATGTCTCAAGAACTTTAAAAAAATACAATTTAATGTTCCACAACTTTCAGTTATTACATGACATTGCCACTCGCTGAAACAGTACTCAGCAAATGATGATGTTGGTGTGAAATCCTAATTTATCTGACTGCTGCTTGCGTGGCTACCGACTCTAGTTGATAAAAATAGATGCTCCTATATTAAAGAATCCCATTACAATTTCCATGTTTATACGCACGCGTAACGTCAATATACCTATACCATATTGTGATACTCAACATGGTAATCAGCAAAAACTCATCAGCAATAGCGGATGCTACTTCTCTCACAACCACTCTGAAGAGAGTGTTTCTATCATTGGAAATGACAATCAAAGAATTGAAATAATGAAAGCAACGATATTGAGAGAAAATAACAAAAGGTTAGCTTTAAGAGCGAGCAATGAGTTGTATCCCACAGCAAAGTTTTTAAACACAAAACATAACATACCAAATTTTTCAATTCTCAGGTTTTTTCGGAGATGGTTAAAGACAGCGTCGGCGGAAAATATTGAGAAATTCGAATATACAAGTGTGAAATAGTTCAAGAAGAGCAAAGAACAGAGAATGTTGCCTCAAAATTATCCACAAACACCATTTATAAATGAACGCAGATATCAAAACAGTCTACCAGTACGTCAAGGAGAAACTCTTTTTCCCTGGAAGAACAACCTCTTTTATGATGAAGGATGCATAAGGAGACGCATCCTGATCTTTTGTAGTTAACAAGGACTTACCTTGCTTGTCAGTAATAATGTTGTAAGTGGACATCTCTTTCTATGGTCTATGATGAAAAAAGTAGTGGATTAAATGCTCAAAGAGAGTTGAAAAGCTATTATTTTTGAAGTATAACCTCTCAATAATTTATTTCAACTATTGATTATGCTATCAACTGTAGCCCTATAAATTAAAGAAGATGTTTTCCTCTTTCAAAGAGGTGGGTGTAGGGGATGAAGTTGGTGGGATGCGGGAAGCGTGGGTCTTCGTTCTGCTGCATCTTATAAAAATTGGAAATTCAATGTATTATTTATATTCATTTAATATATATATAACATTTTTATTATAAATTAAATTTGCTTTATATATATAATTATATATAGATTTTAATATATTAATATATTATATAATATATATATAATATAATAATTAATTATATATTAATATATATATAATATTACTATATAATTGATTATTATATATAATATATATATAATTATTCTAAATATTAATTATAATTAATATTAATATATAATATATAATATATATATTTAATATATATAGCATATAACTATATTAATAATATCATATTATACTATTATATATATATATATTAATTAATATATTTTAATATATTATTAATATTATTAATTAATTAATATATATATATATATATATTAATATTATATTAATATATTATATTTATTTATATTATATATATTATAATATAATATATAATTATATATTATATATATATATATATATATGTGTATTTGAAAACCGTCAACCTAGATATATGTATAATTTTGGAAGAATGAGTTTTTTACTCTCTATTATCTGAGTTTGGCAAATTATTAGATAAGGAAAGCTAATTAAACTGCATTAATTCTAGTTCTTATTAACGAGTCACTTCTTCTATGTGAGTTCTCAAACTTCAATGTTATCGAGATACTCATTGATGCTCAATACAATAATGTTTCGGAAATTTTTTAATCATCGTAGCATAGAGAGTAAGATAAATAGAGTGCTTCTAACCTGAGAATTCCTTATTATTGAGGTTTTCAAATTGCAGATCTCATGTTAATCAGTAAGGCTTGTCACTAGATCAAATATCAGCACATGGGTTTAATACTTAACTTAATTGAACCTCAAATTAAAAGTCATCTATCGAATATTAATATATATAATACAACACCTTAATTAATCACAGCATTTATTTACGAGTCTATAATATATCTAGGTTCCGAGTATTTGTGACTCGATGTGGTTTACGGTTTGAATATACATACTCACCTAAATGTAGACTAAATTTATATATGATTAGTGACGCTGTTGTCTAATAAAAGAATATCTGTGATCATGATGGTATAAATTCTATTAAAAATCGCAAAGATAGTAAGTTATTATTGTGCAAGTAGACTACTTTCACGTATATTTCTATAAATAACAAAACCTTAGTATGAGATAATATTTGCAACTAAGAGTCTAATGGATAGTTTAAAAATAGATCTTTACTGGACATTTTCTTATATTGTCATAATTTCTCTATTAGTCGTCTTTTTGTTGCTAAGTCGAACATTAGTGCGAATTATTGCTGCTATCGAGATCATTTCTTCTATTGTTATTAGATTGAAAATTTAAAGGTACTTTTTCGAATCGCCCTTTTAGTTAACGGGATAATTAACGTCGTTACCCTGTATTATTTGTCGCATATTGTCCGTCACGAGAGACTTTGTCGTTTAAATCAGTCTATTAGTCGTTATTTTATAGTTTATCTAATGTCATTATAGTGTACGTTCCTTACTGTAACGCCTTGCTTAGACACATATAAGTACCGTAACGTAAGGTACGATATACTTTGGCAAGTCAATGCATAATTAACAAATTTGTATCATTTTCTTTCAATTATCGTATTTCTTGACGATAGCATCAGTGATATTGACGAATCAACTTAAATATGTAAATGTTTATAAAATAATACATGCTAACCCATTTTCAAAGTTTATTTCCATAGAAGATATATGGGTTTTCCACCACTGAGAGTACAGCTTATTTACAGTCTGCCGACACAAAACAGTAACATATGGTACATCCTCGACATTATTTTGATCTAATGCTATATCCAATATAAGTCTAGTATTAACAAATCAAATTATTTCCTAAAGCTGAGGAGGAATTTGGAGTCAACACTATTCAATTCCTCGATGATCGAGATAAAATTTATCTTTATCTAATCACTTTTGCTTATAATACGATCTGCCCTGCTTCATTCAAAAATAATTGTTCTTGGAGTGTAGATGTTTATATCCTTACTTTTTGCGATTAAAAAGTAATATTATAATGTTCGATAAGATCTATAATTAATAATTTTCCTATGATTCCGAATCAACAAACAATGACATGAGCCCTAAAGGACATCTATTCCGCGTGTAATGTCTTACATCCATACATACATAATGCTATGAATCCTTGAAATAGCTAGAACTCATTCACACTAGTAGATAAATGGCTAACCTTTAAATACAACATCAAGATAGTCTTACAAATTAATTATAATGTTTAAAATTTTATATACTCAATACTTAATTAAACTTAAAATACTCTTTTATTATATTGGTGAGTGAATTTAAGTGATCAAGAAACTTATGAGTTTCTATCTAAATTAGTACAATTGAATAGAACATGTTCAACTAATTTATTGAAAATTACATAATATCATAATAATATTAAATAATATATAATATATATATATATATATATATTATATATATATATATATATAATTATATATATATATTAATTATTGAATTAATTATATATTATATATATATTTATATAAATATATATCTTATATAATATATTATATATACTTGATATATATATATATATATATATATTATCTTATAATAATATTAAATATATAACTATATATTAATATATATTTATTAATATATTACTATGTATATATATTCTATGTTAATCTCTATCATACTTTAGTATATGGTAGGATTTCATATATAACCCGGAGCTACTCTAGTCTAGTTATGTTTATATGCAAAGTGATTATTAAATTAAACCACCTAAGTACATAGTATATAATACTATTTAGTATAAATCAGATATTAATCTAATACTATCATATTAATATATATATATATTATAGTATATATATTATATATATATTATAATATATAATATTTTAGAAAACTTTTCTCAGACAATCTCCTGATCCTCATACTAATTCCACTACAGGCCCATCTTGATTATTATGAACATAGCGCATTTATGAAGCTACTATTCTCTCAATGCTATGAGATATTACTATTTATAAGGGTTTAAATATACACAAATAGTGACTCCGCATCAACAACGATCAATCAATATTATAAGCATACGCATAGTATTAATAATATATTATATATATTATGTATATATCTATATTATAATATATATATCTATTATTAATATATATATATATATATTAATATATATATATATATATATATATCATAATAACCCGCTAAAACCTGTAAAAACTTGGGTTCGCTGCACTTTTGACTCATCACGTAAAAGGGTAATCATTATCACTGTAGTAGGAGACTGCGGTAAATAGGAGGTCGCCTTGTGACATGTAAGTTGGGTAATACAATTGGAACTCGTTAGGAGATATGAGCTGAAAAGTCTACACTAAACCCAACACCGATCATCTGTGCAAAATTTATTCGTATCTATAAAAAAAAAAATTATTAATTTTATTTTTGTATTTGATAAATTAAATTCAAGTAGTAAGTTACTTTATGCTTGAATAAATTATTTATAAAAATATACGTAGTTACTGTCATTCATCTATTTTCCTTCATTCATCTATTTACCAGATATTTTTTAAGCATATTAACGTAAATGGAAAAGAAATCCTACCTCCTCCTTACAATGCTTCCTCACAAAAATTACCGGCATTCCACTCTATTATGATCCTTTTCTTCTCAACACTATCTCCGCCAGCTGCGAGACAACTCACAGCACGCACGATTTAATCCATTGCATAACATTTTTTTTTTGTCTGACCTACAGTCAACATCTTACCTTGTCGTCTTCTCCTCTAGCCGGCTTTCTTATTTCCAGAGCACAACAAGGCAGTCCACCATTATAAATACATCACGCTTATACCAATCAGAGAGACTATCAATTCATATATTTTCCTATAATCTAACAAACTATCATAATACATTGTTTTAGTTTTCTATGTTTATATCACTATATCACTCAGCACAACAGCTCCCTAATGATGTTCATTCCTCATTTTAATTGAACTCTCACATTCTATTATCTAATCACTAATCTTGACTTATACTCTCGAAAAACCGTTGCCAACTCATTAGACCTATACACATCTTATTTCTCATCGGAGTACGTTTCACTATCTATGCATGAACACCGGATAACAGCATATGACTCTAATGTATAAGCCCCTAGAGCTACTCAGATTAGTCCTTTGTATTTATCCAAGATCTAATTGCATTAAGTTACCGTGCCTCATCTATTCAACTTCTCTACTGATCTCTGCAATGAATCCCCTTCCCTTTCATCCACACTATAGAGTCTGAATATTAAATTCCCTGATATTTGTTATCATAATTAACTGCGCATTCATTCTTCATACAGAATCTCTCGCTCTCACTCACTACACAAATCGGTTCGTTACTCTTATCTACATTTACTTCTTCAAACAACAGCTATCATAAATATCACCCCCATCCAACAACCTGTTTACTTTTACTCTCAAACAATTTGTAAAACGCAGCACAAAACCAAATCATTAGAGAATGAAACAAAGTTGAAACATTGCGTCACTAATATTTCCTCATTTTCAATATCAATCTGACACCTTCTTCCCTACCATCACTACACTAGTCTCTCTCTCATCCACGTTTGACTTTAGCCTTATCAAATCACATATACAAATTAATGAGACCAAATAAGACTTAGCATACTAGTCAACAATTAAACAACTCAGTCTCACAACTTCCATTTATTTCAAACACACGCTTCAATCTCGACATACATACTTTTGATTCCATTTAGAGTCCTACTACACAACAGCTAATTAATATTTATATAATATATAATATATATTATTAGTAAATTATATATATATATATATAATTCTAACACCTTGTAAACAGAACTTCCTATTTTCTAACAAACTCCTGTTGGCTAAATCCCATAAACGTAAATAAATTTTAATTCTCTTCTTCTCTCATTTTCTCAAGTCATATATTCAATATAAAAAATTTTGATTTACCCATCCTCTACCCTTTTCAGTCGCTCGAATAGCACTCTCACAAACCAAAAACTAGCAGACCTCCTTACAGCAGCTAAATAACTAATTTTCCCTGTAGTTCTTACAGTTCCCATTATCCCCCCTCCTCTTATATAAGATTAATGTTACAGCTCTCTTTCAATTCTTCGGAACTAAAATTTCTTAAACGCTTTGTTACAAAACTTCCAATCCCAATGAATCACAATTCTCGCCTCCATTCATGATCATTTCACCAATAATTTCATCTATACGTGGTACGATTTCTACTCTCACTATCTGTTCTTCACACTTTCTACATTAAATCATGGACCCAAACAGCAATTCGTTCCTCAAATATCCTAATTTCTCTCTCTTGAGCAGCCATCAATATGACAATACTACTGTCACTATCCACTCTTCATTATTGCCTATGCTATGCAGATCTTAGAATTATTTCCTTCCACAATGCCTCCGCACTTAATATGTTCATTACGCACACATACGAATGCCAACATCCGCTATTGTTTCGAAATCTATGGTAGTGCAAAGACGGCATGAGACGAGACCCCTCCGAACTATCCTTCATTCACTAGTATACAACATATTCTCGCCACTTTCTCTGTTACCATAAAAAGATATCATCACTGAATTCACTCTTTAGTCCTTTAGTTCGAGTCTCAAAGTGTCGAAATGTGTTATATATCGTCAATTTTTCCTCCAAACGTTGCAACTTCTTGTATACTTTTTCTACTCCTTATATTTTCCATACACTCTCCTTATTGTGAGATACTCATCCATTGACTTGTTATGGACATTCAAACAACACGCCTAATATCTATATATTCCAAAGATTTGTCAGTCAGACTTTTTTATTTATATCTAATACACCGAATGTACTCGAACCTGTATACTAATTACTTGACTAATTCTAATTTTGTAGACAACATTTCCACAATAATATGAACTTACATATACTTGGCACACACTTAAACAAAAGAGACCAATAAATTAATACACTTATTTTAGATGTTATAGTTATTTGTTTAGTTTCCACCTTATGTTATATCTAATATAATTATTATCTGTTTTAGTTTATTATAGGTCATTATTCAGTTAGGCTCTGTAAATATTATACTTTTCACCTTAATTATATTATTATCAAGATATTACTGATTCTAATACTCACGGAATTATAGTTTGTGTTACCAGAAATCTTACTTAGAGTAGATTCTGTAATTTAATGTGAATAATACCAAAATATAATTTTCTCTGAATATTCTTATCTATTGTCTCCTAATCTTCCATGACCCGAAAATTTTTTGCAGACTCCAAATTCCTGATACATACACATTCACAAATGTAAATATCATGGGTTTCTAATATCCTTAATTATTATTATTATTATTAATTATTATTTCTAATTATTTATTATTATTATTATCTATTATTAGTTATTATTAAATAACTTAATCGTTAACTCTATTATACCTTAATGATATAAATTAAGTGAGTTCGAGAAAGCTTTACTTATTAACACTATTTCTATCTTCCTTCACTTCTCAAAAAAATATAATAATTCAGAATATTACTTCCTTCGTTCACTCATTATTATATTATTTCGCAATCCCAATAACATCTGTTATACCTTTCCATTTTAGATCACCTATGCACCATTTAGGTCGCAAAAAACAATCAATCTAAAGCAACCTCTCAATCCATCCAAAAGATTCAGATTTTATCCCAGAAGTCATATCTCTCAACCATACCTAATTTTTGTCTCAAACTCAGTATCCATCACAGTATTTCAGGACACACCATCAAATACCTTGAACGTTGGTTCAAACTTAAATATAAAGAGAAACCAATTAGAATTCGAGGTTATTTACAAGAATAAGAGACAAGATCACCGCCATACGCACGAGAAAACAGAGTGCAGCATACACTCTCGAGTACTAAGAAACAGCACACAACCTATATCTCTAAATTCTATTTTTTCTGAGTATCCATCCTAGTCAAAATCTAATCACGTGTAGCCGCAGCTAATATGATTAGTTTTATGGCTATCGAAAATCCATTGACATAATTACATTTTTCCCCGTGAATGTTCTCCATCGCACACAAATTTAATCCCACCTAGGTTTTCAGTCTCACTATTAGAGACTATCAACTTCATCTTTGTTTGCCGTCATACTAGCACAAACAAATATGAAATTTATATACGTTATTCTTCTAAATAATGAAAAACCTAGAACCGGTCTGAGCACGAGCTCAGCCATAGATGATCTTTTCTGACTAAACATCCGATGAGTACGAAAAAAAGCGACTTGACAATTTCGACCGAAATTCAAGGATTGCTTGATAGCCTGCAAGACGGAACGATGTAGAAAGGTATCGAATAGAAATCGAGTGTACTAAAAGAAAGAAGATAAGTAAGAGTGAGTGAGCTAGGAGTAAAATCGACACAAATAAAGCTAAGCAAATGAGATGTAGCAAGCACCCTATGAGAGCAACCTCCTAAAGCGAAAAACAAGAGAGAGAGCACAAAAGCAAAACGCTGAGTTTGGAAGTTTCTATTTCGTCACTTACCACACAGCTGAAGAAATAAAGAGTTAAGAGAAAGTTTTTGTCTAAAAGTAGTAAAAGTAAATAGTAATTGTATAATGGGAGCTGGATTGTGATTGGGAGAGTCGAGACGTAACCCGCTGGTAAGAATGTGTGAGCTGATAGAGGAGCAAGAGATGGGAGCGAAGACCATTGCGACGTAGGAGATGTCGATGAGATGATATCCCCACTTCAATGCACCCCCTAATTCAGAATGGTAATCCCTTCCTTCGAAGATCTACACTTCTTCTTCTGGCTTCCTGACGGCCCTATTCGACTCACATATCATAATGACTAACCTATCATCAGGGCATATGCTTGCCCAATATAGCAGGGAATCAAACATGTGATACTCATTATAAATATATTATATATTATTATTAATTAATTTTTATTATATAAATATTTATATACTATATATATATATCTACTATATTCGTAGATATATAATAATATATAATATAAATTATATTATATATGTGTATATTAATGAGAATAAATATATACATATATAGTATATATTATATGATGATAGGAATACGATCATATGAATTGTAAATAATATATCGCTACAGAATAAATTAATATATAATTTATACTTTGAAATATTTAATGCATAATATTTAACGTTGTATTATTAATTGCTATATAATATTGTTATTTAAATATTAATATATCTAATATTTTTTTACGAAGATAAAGTAATAATATCAATATTAAGTCGTGTAAATTTAATAAATTAAATAAGTGCTTATTAGCATAATATATATATTTATAATATATATATTAAATCGTATATCAATGTGATATAAGCTGTTATTAGAACTACGTTAATTAATATAATGTAAAACAATCCGACCGATTATCAAAGTAAGTACCTCTGAAGCTTTAAAAAATTAATATTTATCAATAGAAAAGATTACTTAAAATAAATCCTATATAAGTATAATTAAAGAATTTGCATCTTATTAATTTTTATAAAATATATATTATATTATATATTTCGATTAATATCTATATATATATATATATTATTATTAATTATATATATATATATATTAATTTATCTATATATATATATATATTATATAGATATATATATATATTAATATATACATTAAATATATATATAAATATATTATATATATATATATAAATATAATTATATATATATTATTAATATATATATATATATAACTATATAATTAATACTTTATTATTATGACTAATATATATGCATATATTAATATAATTATATATATTATAATTTATAATTATATAATATATATATATATATAATATATATATATATATAATATAATATATATAATATATACTATATTTTAATACTATTATATATATAATAATAATAATTTATGTTTTATTTATAAATATGAGATAGATCATAGTATATTATATATTCGTTACTAACAAATTCGTTGATTATTCTATATCATCATTATCTACTGTTTCACTATTTAATATACACTTTATAATATCATGATGAGATATGATATATGATATAACGTATAATATATATTACTGAAATAGTATTAAAAAAATAACCATTATTAGATTTCATAATTATTAACAGTATTATCAATATTATTTACCTAATACTATAATATTATTAAAAATTAAATTTAGGTATGAATTTTATAAAAATTGCTGTTTTATTTAAAATTATATATCATATTATATATATATATATATTATAGTAATATACTAATATATATATTCTATATATATTAATATATTATATATATAAGTATAATATATTATTTACTAAGTAAAATAAAAAGAGCGTTCATCCTATAATGTGTGGTTAAAACTTTATACTTTAAAAACTTTTTCACTCATGATTTATCCTACCACTCCCCTGATTGATTATTTACTGTGAATTAAAACCTCCTTTTACAAATCTCTTTATCTAAACTCATCCTAATAAAAATTAATTAGTATTGAGAATTTTAATGCTTTAAACAGTAGAAAAATATATAATTTATTAGTATATCTATATATAATATTTTTTAAATAACTACAGTTTTTCTTATCATGAGTAAAATATATACACTAAATCTAATGTCATATTAAATTGAGACCCCATTTGAGTGAGCTAATAAACTCATCAACTAGTAATTCTCATAACTTCTGAATCTGTGAGAAATATCATTATTCGGTTGTTCATATATATAAGAGATAACTTTATGTTATCGTAGGTATATACTAATGAGTAGATTTGAGGATATGAGTTAGTAGCATACGAAATAAGGTACTTTATCACTAAAAATACATAAGAACATGCATATAGTATTTAAAAGTTAACTATGATATATATACATAGAATTTGTATTTTCCTTAAAATTTTATTTAATTATTCGCAATATATTATAAATTTTGATAAACTCTATATTTTGACTAGTATTTAAATATTAAATAAAATATCATTCTCTCCTTGAACCTTGAGAATATAATGTGTTGTCAGACTAATTAACTAAGTAATCATTTAAATGTTCACTTAAATATATGTATATAACACTATATATAGGCAGAAACACGTAAAAATCGAATAAGCTTTATAATATTATATTAATTTATATATAATTATTCTTTATTATTATATTTATTTATTATTTATATTATATATTATTTTATTTATATATATTATATATTATTTATATTATTTAATTATTTAATTTATAATTTCATATTATTATATTATTATTATTATATTTATGTATTATAATTATTATTTCATTATTATAGATATTATTAATTATATATTATTATTCATATAATTTAATTATATTTATTTTATTATTATTTAAATTTAATTATATGATTATATTATTATTATATATTTATAATTATTATATTATTAATGATCTATATACTATATTATTAATTTTAATTTTATTTTGGATTATATTATTAATTAATTATCGTATATATTAACCATTAGAGTCATAATTAGAATGTGTCCAATATTGTTATTATATATTATTCTTATATAAATTATTATTATTTAATTTATATCATTATTTATTATTATTTATTAATATATATTTATTATATTTTTATATTATTGTATTAATATTTTATATTTATTATTTAATTATTATTATTATTATTAGTGTTAATTTACCAATTTAATTATTAATTATATTATTATTCATATTTATTCTTAATTTAATTATTTATTATTATGATTAATATATTCACTTATTATTATTAACTTAATAATATCAATATCTTTAATTTATTATATGTTCATATTTAACATGGTATATTAAATTATATACTAACACCCTCTTTCAAATAAAACTGCAATGATTTAGTGAATATCATGCTCATTGAAGGATTACTCTGGATATACCATCTCAAATGGATATACTGAAGCTCCAAATATGGGTTTGCTCATTAAAAATTTTATGACAGTATTCGTACAATAGTCTCTAGTAACTTTCACGATTGTAGTGAGCAATGTGTAGTACTCAAAATATTTTATAGTGAGTAGTAAATGGGTACAAACTTCTACTTGCCTTTTAACACCGAAACTATTGGTTCTTCTTAAATATATTCCTACTCTCTATTCCTCGGTTTATTTAATAATATGTGATGAATCTAAAGTATAGTTTTGTTGAATATCTTATGTCGGACTCGACGTATGGAGCATAGTAAGGAAAATAGTGAGATATATAGAAGACAATTGAGTAATGATAATTAATTATCAAATGACAGGAAAACTCTGCGTTCTGTTAAATATTGCGATACTATAATCTAATAATAATAATACTTATATATTATATATATAATTATAGGTAAAGATAACCATAAATTAAAACTTACCCTATCTAATTGGTATTCTACGAACCCGCACGCTAAATTACGCAGTTGTAATATGCACAATGCTATATCAGTGTTAATACTCATATATAATATATAATAAATATACTATAATACTTATAAGATACCATAATATACTAGAGAGCTAAAAGGAAATCTAACCATTTTTTCTCTGAAAAGATTAACTATATCAATTATCTCAGAGTAATTAAGAGCAAGTATCAATATCTTATGACATAGATTACGACTATACTGGGCAGATCTCCTCGCCCACTACTTAAAACGGGTCTAAGGGTTAAACACTACATGAGTGTGACTAAGTCTATACGGGAAGTAACTGTTACTCAGTTAAAGTATCACAAATTATTTTAGATATACTGAGCTTGAACATAAACGCTCTACAGTTCGTTAAATAAATGGTAAGACAATTAAAATAATCATCCCCTAATTGGGCTTTTTCGATACAGGATACCGCAACTCAATATATATCTAGTCAGTTTAGTGATGGTATATCACATATACGTACTGTTTACCTAATCATAAGTAATACACGTAATAAATTCGAAATGAGCTAAAAGGAATCTAAACTACATATTTTCTCTGATAAAGAAATTACATATTGAGTATACTATTTTCACCGAATAATAGATATAAGGCAAGTCAATCCTTGACTAAGTATGACCTCTTGGCATAATCTCTAACCCACCGTATATATATATAATAATATATACATATACCCACTACGAGGTCAAGAGGATCAAAATCCCCACTAAAATGGGTGCTTACTTTTCGTGGTGAAAATAACGAGATAACTAGAATTAGACGGAAATTTTCGGAATAGCCATAACACACCATACCTCCCTCACTGAGTTGGTAAGATGACAAGATATTGGTGTAACCAGAACAATTAAACTCCCCCTATATTGAACCTGGGTTTCGAAAACGCGACAAACTAATCGAAGCCAGTTATAAGTAGTATGTACAAGCCCAGTGCCGTGCCTTACTCACCCTGAAAGATTAACCCATTCATACTCTAACGAGAGAGGAGGATACAATAAAAAGGAAATCAGTGATAAACCCCCATTTCTCTGAAATAGCCCACCTGACGTCCCATTCTCCCACCAGTATATGGCAGAAATTTCCATCCACGGGCTCAACACGCTCACTCAAGTCTTCCAGACTAGTGTCACCATCTGCCGCAAGAGGGTTCCACCGTGACAGCCCCCACCTCGGGTCAAGTAAGGTATCACAACAGCGGGACTCACACTCTGGGAAAGTATGTTAAACGTATTCTAGTACAACTAAAATTTAGAACTTTCGCATCGCCCCTAAACAGCTATTAAACGCAATCCCAGCAGTTCGTTAAACTGTGTATAATAGTATAATGAACAATTAAAGACTCCACTTAATTGGTTCGAACTTAACCGAGCACCACTCCACTCAAGCAGTGTTCCAACTATTTATCTGAGAGGAGTGTAGGGTGAAAATATACGGACTTCATGTTTTTCTATATGGTCTGCTGTACTAAGCGTGTTATGTACAGTTTTTAACGTTACACGAATTCTATAATACAATATGGATCCCGACTTATACTTTCAGGTAACCCTGTGTGAAGCGACCCCTAAACCCCGGAGAGATGAATGTGAGAGAAGGAAAATCTTGCACCAACCATGTGTATCTGCCTGAGAAAATAAGATTTAACTAGAGTTATTTCACACACAAGTTATAGAATTGAGAGAGCCAATCCTAATCTTTATACATATTAATGACTTATGACTGTATTTATGGCAGATGCGTTAGCGCTCGCACAATGATCATCCACTGTCCGTGTCGAAATGTCATGCGGAAACAAGCGGATTGCTATCTTTCGTTGATGTATACCTGGTTAAAATTCTTAGTTATAATCAAAGTTTTGTAAAATATTGTTAAACTGCTATCACTCACTATGACAGACTTCCATACTTTACAGTATAGATCAAAAATGAAGTAAGTGGTAGAACAATTAAACTTACTCGCGAATTTGAGCGTGTAATTTTCGTACAACAGCATCTGGCGATATACTGGCAGTTGTGAATCCTAGCTCTGAGAGATTTGCGAGTGGTTATCTCAAAATATCTCTTTTTATATAAATCCGAACGGAATGTTCTATTAAGAAATCACTAACCGATCTATCATAATATCTTTTATAAACCTCTCCTTCTCTTAAGAATCATACTCACCTAGGCAAAGTCCAATCTTGACGAGTAGACACATCCTTGAGAGTGCCAGTATCCTCTTCCTACCACCTGCCCTACCCAAACAATTTTAATACGGCTCAAGGCTCACACAGAATGTGCGAACTTTCTTACCATTGGCTATTATTATCGAAATGTAGAGCGAGAGAGTAATATATATGACAGTAATACTATACACTGAATTTATGATAGTTCCCCTTCTATCTTCACTTTAGATAACCGTAACCCTAAACTTATGTTACGCACCGAGTCAGCCACCCTGTCAATAAATCTAAGTATTGTATCACCACATTGACCGAGTGATACGCAGGTTATTGCGTAGAGAACTTCAAGATGATGTCATCTTCTCTTGCACATTGAAAAATATCGCCACTCCTATTTCATTCACAAATCATGAGTGATAGTAGTCAAAATCTCCTCAGAGACCACAATGGTAGAATTTCATAATTTCTTAAATATGATCACCATCATGTGGTATGCTACGTCATGTGTTTAACTACGCATCTGAAGTACATTCACTATAGCATTGCAAATGGGTGCGCGCGCAGTGTAAATATTATGCGTAAACCACCCCTATATTACTGGGAGAGAGTTTTATTGTCTTCTTCAACAAAGATTTGGTTAATACGCAAAAACCTGATGAACCGAGATTTGTCTTAAGTCTGAGTTTCCATACCAATTTTCCAGCGCATACCCCTTCACCGGAGAGGACCACAATTAACCAATGCATAAATAAATAATTAAATAAGATTCCCCTGCCCCTTACACGAATTTGTTGGATCAACCAGCTCTAGAGATGAAAAAAAAGATCCCTTATTGAGCAATCTGCATTGGTTGCGGGGTGAGATATATTACTGTACCAGATAGATAGGAGCGACTTGCATACACACAAGGATGCCTGAGCTTAGACACTCTGTATAAATGCTCCTTCGTGAGGACGACAGAAAATTATGTAAAGTAATTCCCCCATTTTCGAGAGTTTCTAACCAAAGATGAATGGTTCAAGGAGTATTTACTCACTAATAGAATAAAGCCACTACATCGAAATTGGCTCACTAGAGCCATAAAGCCTATATGACGCGAAGACTCTTTTAGAGCAATTAGCTTACAACACTTTTGCTGATAGTGGATTAAAGGCGTGTTCGAGAAACCCAATTTTTCAGGTGGGTTTTAAGTGTTCTGTTCATACACATTATTAAAACCTTAATGAAAACAAACAACTCCGAGTGCAATAACTGTGAGGAGTGCACTTTAATAGCCTACAAAGTCAGCCTTGTTGTCCTATAAAAAGTTTTATTATATAATTTATGGGTTATTCAATATGCTCATATCCGAACTGTGAAATAATATGTTTTTATAAGTACCAAGGTATAGAGCCCTTACTAAACCCTGAAACTTACCTGTTCTGAGACCTTACTAAGGTAGAAAGTGTTTTCTGTCATATAGAATACTACCTTTATATGATACGCAGAGTTAGGAGCGAGCTATAGCGGAGGAGATCTTAGCCAGAGGTCACTTATGTATCAACGATTCTAGAATATTGGACTCATCATATTATTTCACTTCCCTGGGAAGTAATTAATAATATAATCTATTTATCAAAATAAAATAGAACGAGGTTAGATTGTTCTATTTATTAGCCTATATCTCGATATTATGGTCATAGTGTAACTAAAGCGTCTTAGGAGCATATTAACAACTTTGCGATGGTATGCGTGAGTATATACTATAATAGTTCGAGCATACCCTAAATTTTTATGATGATATATAAGGATGATTTAATTGTTCTTTCATTAATCTACTATATAATTTTAATGACCGCAACTTATGTATATGATGCGTTATAATATAATGATTAGTCAGATTATACTCTAATTATTAGTTACTTATATATATGATAAAATCAGTAATTACTAATTAATATATAATATTAATATATACCCTATACGAGTAGCTACTATATACTGTGATGACCCTTAGACCCGAGTAAAGGGTGAGAGCGTAGTAGGAGATTGTATACCATATATATAATAAAATATATATATATATATGAAGGTCACTTATTAGTATTATCAAGATATTGATATCAGTATCCTTAATTCATTCTGGAGGGTAAGATTAGTAATCTATTCATAAGAGAAATAAATAGTGACATTAGAATATTTCCTTTTTATATTAGTAACTCAAAACTCAGAGTTATGGATATACTAGATGGATAACTATAATACGCTTTTGGCATAATATCTATAACTATTATGCGAATGGTGCTGAGAGTATCATAAACTCTATCATATTATAGGGGAGTTATAGTTATAATAATTATGTTATACTCATTATATAACCATATTTTTATTATCAGTAAACTGTGAGCAGTTAATATGTTTAGCTCAGTAATTCTAGAAATTTGATTATTACATAATATAGATATCAGTTACTCCTATCATCGAGTTATAGCTAAACCCTTGAGTTAATGACTCTATTGAGACTAACCTAGAGTAAGGTAAGGCGGGGATATTAATATCTGACAACAAGAGTCACATGAGTCTAAATATTTAGATTCAAGGTAAGAATTGTTCACTGTTAAGGAAGTAAATAAGTAATCTTTCAGTAGTATAAAAATAATGTGTAGAGTTTATATATTATCCATTTTTAGTTAGCTCTCTATCGTTGCGTCCTAGTGTATTGACACGCTTGCGCATATACATAATCATATGTCGAGATATGAAAGTTGCGGGTTTCGTAACTCATACAATTTAGGAGAGTTATATTTGAGTTCTTGACCTTATATTTTACTAACTGATAAAAACCTTGAGTTGAAGCGTATTGTTTAGCAGTTCTAACATTATTCTTATATTTAAACTTAAGATATTAATATAAAACCTAATTTAATACTACTATATATAATATATTAGAATATATATGTATATATCTGCCCGAGTTAAGTACATATACCTACTGTGTGTCTAATCACTATACTGACCGAGTGGGAGGTAAGCTGGGGATGAATCTGCCAGACGGCACTGTGATCAAGATTGAACTATTAGAAGCCTATAATCCTTCTGGGATAAGAATAGTAATATATATTATACTTATATTCGTAAGTAAAATAATGGTAGATACTATTCTGCTTTTAGGTACCTCTTATACGTTAATGAGTCTAGGTAACACGCGATTGGCTAATATATCTATAATACTATGCTGATGGAATTAATGCAGTGGTTCAATAAACCCATTAGGGGACTTTAATTGATTTTACTTTTGAATTACCTATATATACATTAATATATTTAACGTTAATACTGGGAAGCGTAATATGTTAGTACAGTAAACTATTCTAAAATTAATAAATGTTCTACTAATAGAGATTATAATATACTCATAATGATTATCAAATTACTATACTTAATTAATATATAATATAATATATACCTACGATGATAAAGCACCCCTGTTGACCTACTGTACCCTGGAATATGGGGGCGGGGACTAATCTGCCCAGATAGCGTTTAGTATATATAAATCTGAGTCTTAAGTAATCATTGACTATTTAGCTATTATATCTTATATTACTATGGACAGATTAGTATAAATCTATTCAGAAGAAAAATTGGAGTAGATATTCTCATTTATATGTCAAACTCTCGATTATAGTATTCTATAGTGGTAACACGCTTGGCATAAACATATAAACTATGACCGCGTACAAATGGTGCAAAAGTTCCAGAAACCCCAATTAAGGGAGTAAATTAATTGTTAACTTACCTAATAATGATTTATATCATAGTATCTGTGAAAGTATTGAACTTTTAATAGTACAGATTTTTAAATTATTGTTACTGAAAGATAGCTACTTATATATATAATTATATAATATATTATATACCTACTGCAAGTAGCTAACCTTACCTGTCTTGATATGACCCTTTGACCCGTATAAGTGAGGTACGTGAGGAGATTTCATATATGGCCAGAATTGTGTTTACTCAACTGTCTTAAAGTGAAAATAGATTCTATTGCCTTATTTTTCTGGAAGATTAAGTAACATTTCAGAGAAAAATGGTAGATATTTCTTTTTGACCTCTAAAAGTTGGTCTTAGTCGTGTCAAGCACGCCTTTAAGATCATAACTAACTTAGCGATTAGGTTCCGCGGGTGTCGAACTCAAATTATCAGGGAGATTTTTAAAATAGTAATTATCTTACCATTTTTACGCATAATCTGTTCTAGCGTATGTTAATAGCTAGTTCTAATTTCTATTATACTATAGATTACTGAAAACCTTTGGCAGATCCATATTTTGTTGAAGAAAAGCAGTTGGAAATATATACAAATATATTATATATTCTTATATTACTTCTTTATATTTATTTTATTATCAGGTATCATATATATATATATACTTATCTCTTAAATTTATTCATTTATTATATTAATACCTGTATATATATTAATAATATATAATTTTTTATATTATATTCTAATATTATTACATATCTATATTAATATCTATATTATATATTAATATATAATTATTATATATTTATTTTATTATATTAACTTATATAATATATTAATATAATATCTAATATTATATATAAAATTCCAAAGACTAATCAGAAAATATGGAATCATTTTATTAAAGACTTAAGCTATTATAATAATTAATCTCCAACATTACATCATTTCAGAATAGAACGATACATATTTAATAATTTGATTTTTGTTACATGTATGTTAAATTGTATGATTTCAATAATAAAATTATAGTTAATAACTTATTCTCTTTTACAAAAATTACATTTCATTAACGTAATCAATTCACCTAATCTATTATTCTTAGCTATTTCTTCTGGCATTCGGAAATGCATATTGCGAGCGTAAAAGAAATAGCAAAAACTAGATAAAATGAAAATTTCAAAATGGGTAAAAATGGAGTAAGGGCGAACATCTACTTTGGAGGAGTTATAGAGGCTCTGAGAGTGATGTAGATAGGTAGGGAAGATAAGATATCCATTGAACTAATAAAATGGGAAGGATTGAAAATGAAAGAAACAATTCTGAAATTGCTCAATATGTATTGGAACGAGAGCGAAGTAACAGA
>JABUQX010044069.1:0-20000 GCA_015478945.1 Trachelipus rathkii
TAATTCGAAACGCAATACCAAGTTCCTAAGCTTCTTAACTCATCCATTAGTACGATCATCAAAACAGTACAAAAAGCATCTAACCTAAATTAACGAAATATACAGACAAGCGAAGACAGTGCAGATTATATAGAGCAGAACTAACAAGATGCAAAAATGATCTAAATATCCAAATTATCATACAAATAAAAGATATTCCATATGACAAAAGAACTTGACAAAACAACCCTCCAATCCTGAATGATGAAATAAAGAGCCACAACAACACAATTCACACACTAAGCAACATTGCAATATCTTGGCACAATACTTCTCAAACATCTGTAAGCCAGCTCATCTCACAGCAGGAAATACACAAGAGAGTTAATAGCAAACCGTCTTGAACTCAACCCACCTTCATCCTTCAAAACCCATGACACAATAAAAAACAAAAAACATAAACCAAATCAAAAAAAAAAGAAAGAAGAAAAAAAAAAAAAAAAAAATCAATTCTCCCTTTAGTATTATAGACTGCGATCGTTCGTCTGGCAATCTTCAAATATCCAAACATCGAGCCTTCCAGATAGAAGTTCATTTAAAGGGTGATCTAGGAAACGTTTCCAACAATTATGTTCCTGGTTTTAAAAAATAGATTCCCACTTTCCAAAGCAGGAACTCGCGAGTTTGTTCTGCCTCCTGCCCCGCATCTCTCTCTCTCTCCGTCCTCTCTTCTATCTCTCCTCTCTCTCTCTCTCCTCTCTCTCCTTTCTCTCTCTCTCCACTCATCTCATCTCGTCTCATCTCAATCTGCTTATCATATATATATATACTACGTATATACGAACAGACCGCCCGCACCCGGGCCGCCATCAGCGACCCAACTCCTCCAACTAATTATATAGTACTCCTCCCGATAGCTAAGTTACGTACACCTGACATCTCACATTGATCTCACAACCACACTACCGTATATTAAGTAATCATAAAGTATCTATCCGCATGTACTACTTATAATATTTATATTATATAAATTATATTATATATATATATAAGTAATTAATATATATATATATTATTATATATAAATAATCATATAAGTATATATTATATATATATAATAGATATAATATATATATTAATATATTATAATATATATATATTCTATTTATATAGTATATATTAAGGCTAACTATCCAGTGGCGGCCTCGTTGTCCAAAAAGTCACAATTAAATAAAAGGCAGTGAAGTAATATTTCTAATATATTTAATTATATTATTATTATAATACTTATTATATATCTTTATTAAATAATATTATATATATATATTAGATATATATAATTATATATGATATATATAAATATATAATTACTTACATTTATATATACTATTATATAAATAATATATATTATTATAAATTATATTATAAAATATATATATTATATATATATAATTATACTATAATATATATATATATATATATATTATATAATATGATATATAAATATTATATTATATATATATATACTTATATATTATAATATATAATACTTGAATATATATATATATAAAGAGTAATATGATATATATATATTATATATATATATTATAATATATATATATAATATAATAAATATATATATACTAATATATATAACACTGACCATATATATTTATATATAATATTACCTAGCATTTATGCGGACAATTCAAGTATTGTAAATCGAGTTATATGAATGCTACACATTATGTCGTAACATCCTGTTTTGAATCTCTCAGTGGTCCTCCAACACTCGAAAAGAATTTAAGATTTTATCATGAATCCTGGAAATCGAAACGATTTCATATCCCAGTATTTATAAAACTAACAGCGCTTAATTTTATTACAAAACACTAATTTGTATTAAATAATATAATAGATAATATGAAATCGTAACCATATGACCTTCTCATACTCAAAGGCTATTATTCATAAGTAAATTCCCACCAAATCACTACATATTAGCTATAAAAACGAACTGACTGCTGGTCGTGAGAGGCATAGGATACAATCCCCGATGAAGAGGTCGGCGTCTGAGTTAACGCGTTTTCTTTAAGCTCTGTTTTGAGGTGTCAATATTTTAACTGCAATTACGAATTAATAAGTTAGAAAAGAGTATCAAGTTAGCAGCTAAAATTATTAATACGCTAGATATTATATTATGGTTCAACTTTACGAATCAATACTATATTATCTATTTCTTCGTTAATGCAATTGTTTAACATTGGGCCAGCATTTTAATAACCAACATGATGAACTGCTACCGACTCGTTGGCACCGCAACCACAGAGATGCCTAGCCTACAGAGAAATAAAAGACTAATTTTTACTTCGGAGAGAGTAAACAATTTTCACAGACGCTACTATTAAAAAAGGAACCGAGTAGAAATTGATGAACTGCATCTTAAGCTAGCCTCTCGAACGAAATCAATATAGATACATATAATGATATGACAGAAGATTAGTATATATATATATATATATATATAACTATATATATTATAACTATAATACTATATTATATATATAAGATATATAATATATTATGTTGACTTTTTAATATTTTCCGGTCTTAAAATGACAACTAGACAAGGTCTTACCTCTGCCTACCCCCAACAAACCAGCCACTGCTATATATATATAATATATGATTATATATATATAATAATATATATATATATAGTATATACTATATACATATGATCTAGATATTTTCGCGACTAAAAATCTGTTCTGTTAGGAGCAATTGATTGATAGCAATTTCAAATACAGAAAAGCGAATTTTAAACGGCTATTGATATTTTTTTATTCAACAAAACAAGACTAATATGCGATTTCATAATATTGATATTTAATAGAAAAATATGTTAAATATTATATATATATATATATATATATAATATATTTATATACTACTATACTATAGATATATATATATATATATATATATATATTATTAGATATATAATATATATAGATTAATATTATAGATATTCTTCCTCTCTCTACAGCAAATGACTATAAGTTCCTCATTTATATTGTGTAACATTTATAGAACATTCACTGAAAGCCAGTCTACTATTATAAATTATAGAAAGTTTGTTTAGAGATTTTTCAGAGTTAAATTTTTATCTTTCTGAGTGCACGATGTAAGATAGATGCTAAATTCTTAAGGAATCCAAATGGGACTGTCTAATCAAATTTATTTAAAAACAATTTAAAAACAATTTTAAAATAAGCGCATTGACATTGAATTACTTTATATAAATTGGTAAGTATGGATCCATGGTTCAAGATATTACACTCTAAATCAGCGCTTTCCACCTTTTCATCTCCCGGACCCTTAGTTAGCTTTCATAGCTGATTAGCCACCCTTTCTCATAAAGGCACCGCCACCCATCACCTTCGCGCAAAAGTTTGTTGTTGAGAGAGTACATGTTCCTTTACGAGTAGCTTATAAAATCAAAACTCAAATACATGACATGTTATATATATGCTTTTTATTAGTTGAATATACATTTGTTACAAATATTATTCAGTTTTTCGACAATAGCTTTCCTTCTTTTTTTTCTTTTTTTCTGTGCTTAAGATTTAAGTAGTGTTTTTTTTACGTACCCTCAACCGGTCTGAGAAGTACCCCCAGGGGTACGCTGCTTACCCCCAGGTTGGAACACGTTGTTAGTAAATGATTGGAAAAAATATCCTCGAAGAAAACGGACTGCAATTCTCTTGGTTGTGTTTCTCATTTAATACTGATTCATGACCAACGAGAAATTACTCATATTCTTCACTAAGTTTATTTAACATAAAGCAGAAAGTCTTTTTGTCAAATACCAAATTGCGACAAATCTTCAAAAGCACAATAGCATAACATGTTTCAATATATTCAGAGCAGTTACGTGTCACACTGATGGGAGACCTGAAAATAGTAGCTTAATGGAAGACGGAAGGTGAGATAAAGCTGAACTCATAATTTTAAACTTATAACCAATATCACTCGTACATAAGAGATTCAGAAACGGATTTGAGTTTTTGAACAGAATTTTGATCATATTCTCCAGAACTCCTCTAAAGCTGTCAATAATCTCTTTTAAAAAACTTACCTAAATCGCGTAACAATCCATCGTAACATTCCACTCACTTTGTTAACGTACATTCGTCATAAGTGTGGCCATCTATAGTCTATCGTAGAATTGTTCTATTAAAACAGTAAGCTTCCACAAATGGTGGCCTTAAATAGTGTCAACTTAGTTTTCACTGTGTCCAGGGAGTTCCAATCCATCCATGAATTATGAACATCAGAACAATAAACAGATCCCACTATATATTCTACCACTTTGAACAACTCTCATAACTTTTCTCATTTGCTGTTGGAAAAATCATGGTAGTTGTCCAATCAGAAAGTCACATTATTTTCAACCTATTGCCTCCGCTACAGATTTTCCTTTTGTGGTGCTTCAAAAGACACTAAACCTAAAAATCGTTACGAACCACAAATAGTTTTCCCTCTATCTATAATTGTCGTTCAAATTTGTTTGATTTTTCTTTTTCCTTTTCTTACGAATTAAAATTAAGCGGGGTCAACCCCTCCTCAACCCCCGCCTGACTGCATTATATATAGTATTAAGTATATAGTATATATATAATCTATATTATATATTATGATAATATATATATATTTATATATATATATATATAGAATAATATATATTATACATCATATATATATATAGTATTAATATATATATTACTACTATATATACTATATAATATATTATAAATACTACTATTATAATTAGATAATATTATATATATATAAATATATATATATATATATATTATATATAGGCAAATATTATAAAAACTTACTGGGACTAGTGAGGATTAGTCAACCACCTCACAAGGCTAGCGTAAAACCAGAACCTCCTAAGTTTCCTGATCACCAAACTGGTATAATAATCGAAAAATTAATTCTAGGTTAAGTTTAGGTTAGGTTAGGTTGTAGGTTAGGTTAGGTTAAGTTAGGTACCTCGGGAGTCAGCAGTACAGTTTCTACAAATTGCCATATTTATATACTGATATATATATATAAATATAATATATATATATTTATATATATATATATATTAAGTATATATATATTATATATATATAATATAATAATATTATATATATATAATATATATAGTATATATATAATAGATTGTTAACTACATGATACATCCGGGCAGTTCAATCAATACTGATAAAAATATGCTAATGAAATGAGAAGAAAATTTCTATACATCTTCCTATTTGTAGCTTAATGAAATAAAACATTTCATTTGTTTTATTCAAGCAATAGAATATGCTGAAGGTAGTGAGAACATATTTATATTATTATATTATAATATAATATAGATATATATATTATATATATATATATAATAATTATAATATATATAGTATATATTATAAATATATATATAAATATATTAATATATATATACTATATAATATATACAGTAATATATATAAGTTATATATAAGTATTATATATATATATTCATATATTAATATTTATACTATATCTAAAATAGTAATTATATATATATATATATTACTAAATATACTATATATCATAATCTTCCCACACAATCAACAAGGAAAAAAAAAGTTACCAAGACTTTCATGTATTTACAACATTATCAACGGTGTGTGTGATAATGTTTGTTATATTCCTATATAGGTTTATTGTGTGATTTTCTTGTGGATTTTTTGTACCAAAGAATATTGTTACTACCAGAATAGAAAATATAATTTATATATAAAATATAATATATATAATAATATATATATATATATATATATATATACATATATATATATTTATATATATTATAATATATATATATAGTATATATACTGAATACCTGTTAAAATGCACACGAGTATGCAAATAGGAATCGATCACCTTTAAAATTTTAGAAGAGCTCGAAAAAATCCATAATAAGGCAGAGAAAAACATTCTCCGCTTATATTTTGTTACGAAGTAATTGACGAAGAAAATGATTCGCTGAAGAATTAAGACATAAATGTTGAGAATAAACATAAATGGGAGATAGCTTAATATAATATTAAAGGTTGTTATGTGAGGAATTACGATGTGTTCCCACAGGGAACCCTCTGATGAGGGAATACAAATAATTGAAAAGGATAGAAAGAAGCAGAAAGAAGAACTAAATAAAGAAACAGAAAGACACAGTAAAACATTCAACAATGAACTTTTGTGGCCAACATAAATGTTCAACAATCGCAAAACCGATCATCAAGATAATGGGTTAAAACTACATGCTAGAATAAGGTTAGAGATATGCATTTATTACTTTAACTTTATTGTATTCTGTCTTCAAATTGAAACAGACACTGAAACTCCAAAAGAATGAAACAATCTAAGAGGTATTCTACTCGTAGATTAAATATCAAACTGCTGTGGTGGATTTCACTCTGTTAAAAAACGAAAGGTGTTTTTGAGCAATGCCTATTGCCTGGCATGGCTGCAAAACTTTGAAAAGATGATGAACAAAATAAAACAAAACTAAAGAACAACACATATTATATATATATTATATATATATTTATATAATATTATATATATATATATATAGCTATATATATATTATTATATATTATATATAATAAATATATATATAATATAGATATATAATATATAATATATATAGTATTACATTATATATAATATTATGGCGTAGCAGGGGGCACGGGGCACTTTGCCCCCTTAAACTTGGCGAACATAAAAAAAAAAGAACCTTAGTAGGTTTGCCAGACGACGTTTTTTACTTAAAGTTTTATATAAGTAGAAAACTGGAAAATGGCATTACATCAAGCGATAGATAAGTAGAGTACAAAGTACTAACGCTAATATAAAATTTACATTCTTTCTAAAGAGTTTTAATGGTTTCATTTTCCCATTGGCATGAAGTCAACTAGATGTGTGATTTTTATACGAGCTCTTCTTCTGACAATTCCCGCTAGAACTTCAGTATGCCGATAGCATTTAGAGGTTGCCAAAGCTGCAATCAATCACGGAACGCGCGTCCCGTTGATATCAGCTGCAGGAAGCACATCAAAAAAATATGCACAGAAAATGAGAAAGAAATGGTTACAGCAAGTTTTGAAGACGCATAATCTTTCTGCGGAACCCATGACCTTACCTTTAAGCAGTATAGGCCTGCAATACGGAAATTTTTGAGACTGAATTAAACTTCGAAATTAGAACAGTGATGATGGTGGAATTGAAAGAAGATGATTAAGGACATGAAGAATACCTGTGTGGAATGTCTCTGATGATCATCAAAATGAAAACGTATCAATTTGTGTGTATTATCAAGTAAAAAACGATGAGTGTCGTGGATGCAGAAAAAAAAAAAAATATTTTTTGTTGTCTTATTCCATGTTCTGGAAGATATAAACTGCGGATTTGTCAGGCAGTGAACAATTATCTATAAGATTAAGGTTTTTTGATCTTGAAAAAAGGACTGTTCGAAAAGAATTTCTGGGGTTTGCGAGTTCTTTGAAGGTGGATCGGTTAAAACCATGCCAAACGGATTTGTGACTGGTTTTTAGAAACAGGCAGCGGTTGGATCCGCGAGTACAATGCGAGACGGTTAAGCGCAGCAAATGGCAGAGAAAGAAACGAACGGATTCAAAAAAAACTGCCGGGAAAGATCAATAAAAAAGGATGTATTATTTTCACTGGTAAGCCATTGGGCCTTAATTGTAATCAAGGACCTAAACATTATTTCCGGAAATCGAAATGAACTACATGCCAAAGTTAAAACAAACCTTTTAATCAGAGACTCCGACACCTAAGAAGAAGTACATCCCAACTTCCTAAACATTTGTGAAACACCCGTTGGACTTCTAAAATATGAGTAGTGATATTTGCCATACAAAGTATGATAAAACATCATTTAAAAGGTGATTTAGAAAATTTGATGCAAAAGAAAGCCAATAATCCAAAACAAGGAAAGCAGCTTTATTCCAATATACTGCTCGCAGCAAGACCCAATTACCTTAACCTTCCCGTAATAGCCAAAATTATTTTGCTTTAGCCTGCACCATGGCTAACATTATTCAAACAAGAAAATATGACCCTAATGCATTCTGCTGATGCATGGCCAAAGAACATTTTGAAAAGTTAGTTAAACGACCACTGCAAAACCTCGCTGATCAAATTATTGCTGGATCTGCTGTTATCCGCCCAATGTTGATGTACTGGCTGATTCTAGGTAGCAACTGGTACCACCAAGAAAGTACATCCCAACAACATTAAAGCAGAATTCATCCGCTGAAACTTCGCTGAATAGTGAAGCGTTATTGTATACTTGTTCCTGTTTCTTACTCACTTTCATCCCGCTCTTTTAAGAACTAGATATTTTCAGAACGCAACGTGCCAGCATTTCATTTTTTTCATTTGAGTCCGTTTTCTCTATGGTAGGTGCTCCCGCTAACTATCATTCTATTGTTACAAAATGGTTATTTCAAGAGTTCTCGAAACTTCTACGCAAAAGATTTAGAACAGATATTTTACCGAAGGCTGTACTTATGGTCCATATGTCTTAGTGGGGGGATTAAAAAATGGATAAACGAAAGTTGAAAGACTTTGAACCTTACTGAAGTCATTAAAAGAGGAGACCCCTTTTTTCCACAAATCAAAAATCTGATTCTAATTAATTCCACTGGTGAGCTATCGTGTTCAATAGGACAATGGAAAGGTCTTTCAGCACCCTGCCAAGAAGAGTAAGGACTGGCTAAGAAAACACAATAGACGAAGAACAGCTGAATGACTATGTAGTTGTGAGTATTCAAGAATATTAATAACGAAAAAATGAACAAATGAAACAAATGTAATTGCGAATTTCGCTGAAAAAATCCAATGTAATTTTAGATTTAATTATTAGTTACCACTCTGGACTGGAAAGCTGATAAAATATTATTAAATAGTGTTTTTTTAACACCATAAACACACATAAAATTTTCATTAAAGCCATTTTTATACTTTGTATTTATTTATTTTATAACCCGAAATAACTTTTTTATTCTATGATAATTTTTGATACCTTCGAAGAGGGAAGACATCTGGAGTTTAACGTTACCCACACCGTCTATTGATCAGTGACATAAATCAAGGACAAGCAAGGACCTTCTCCAGACCCTATGCCAGAATCATGCCACACACACACACACACACACACACACACATAGATATTATATATATGTAAGTATAATATACTATATAATATATATATTAATATATAAATATATATATATATATAATATATATATTATATATATATATATTTATATATAATATCATTTAAAATTTCGCACCAGAAATAAATCCTGCCTACGCCCGATATATATATTACTTTATAGTACATTATATACTTATATATATATATATATGATAGTAATATATATATATAAATAATATATATTATATATATATATATTATATATATATATAATATATATATATATAATATATAGGAGAGAGAGAGAGAGACGAGAGAGAGAGAAGAGACGAAGAGAGAGAGAGAGGAGGAGAGAGAGAGAGAAGAAGAAGGAGAGAGAGAGAGAGAGAAGAGAGAAAGAGAAGAGAGAGAGAGAGAGCAGGAGAGAGAGAGAGCAGAGAAGAGAGAGAGAGAGGTGGCACGACCCGTTGCTCCGTTGACTAACGGAATCTAGTTTATTCAGTATGGAGTAACGACTCGTTACCTTTTTTCATGTTAGGCGCAACGAATACTTCCGTTAGTTTTTCTCTCTGTTCCTTTTTAGCCGATGATATATTTTGTTCGACTTCATGTTGAATGTTGATAACCAATGACCACCCACTGTTAACGCAAAAACATCTTTTATATATATTATGATATATATCATATATATAATATATATTTAGTATAGTATATATAAAATATATATATAACTATATATTATATTATATATATATTAATATATATGATATATATAATTATATATTATATATATATATAATACGGATTGGGTTCGTGCCGATTATGTCAGCCGCCACCGCCAAAAACATCAGGCATATTTTTTTGTTCCAATCGTCAATGCGATGCTTAAAACCGATGCCGGGCGTTTCTGGAACCGGATTGATCATTTATGGAATAAATTAAATTCAATATTTATATAACTATATATATTATATAGTATATATATAATATATAGTATATATATATATATATATAAATATATATAATATATAGTATAGTATATATATATGTACCCATTTCATGTATGACATTCCAGTGCCAGATGGTTCCCTTTTCTGTTCGCGTTTAGTATCCACACTCATCTCCAGACAACATCTTTGAGACACACTCTTTTTATCCAATATCACTATATACATACTTATATCCACACCACTCTTCTAGACAACATTTTACAGACATCCCACCTTATATCCCTGTGTGGGGAGAAAAAATTGCCGACAACGCATGTCCTGCGTGTCGCGGAAGGCAAAAATAAGGATGGTGGTAGTTTGGGTTGGCTGCCCACTACACTTTCTTTTGCCGAAGGAATGCGAATCATAGCTAGAGAAGGTCGTGATCCCGTAAAGCGGCGTATCTATCTTCGGGCGAAACGTAGGAATCGGGTATGGAGACATGGAATGTCAGAGGAATAAATGTTGGCGGGAGAAGTTAAGAGTCGTCAGAGACGCAGTTTAGAAAGGCAAATTCAGATTATTTAAATTAAGACATGAAACAAAGATGGAAGAAACGGTGAAAAGGGAGTTGTGTGATGTGAAATGTGTTTGTGTTTGGTGTGAAAAAATGAGAGGGAGATAGAAAGATTTGCAATTCTAATGAGCGAGTTGGGGTAGAGAGCTATGTTAGATTTTAGGTGTGGGTGAGTGCTAGAATTCTAGAAGTTAAAATTTAAGTTTGAATAGTAAAAGTATGTGTGGTATGCGACATATAAACATATAATAATAAAATACACAAGTAATAAGATAGAACATTTGTTTACTGTAGGGCAACTCAGAATGCATATCCCTGTTACAACCACAATACTTAGTTCATTATTTTCATATGGGTGTGGCCCAGTATGTTATATAATTAAAAATAGTATCTGTAAGGCGAATAGTAAATGGAAATATAATAATAATAATTTGTTATGTTATGGTTATTCAAAAAATATTCCATTTACATTTTCCAGTAAGTAATAATTCAAGATTAGGTAATATCATTTATGATTAAAGATGATAACAATTTATGCAAGAAGATCCTTTAACTAGATACAATATAAAGAATAAAAATAAGTTATTTTTTATTTTGTTTATCCAAACAACGTGGTCCATCACAAACAGCTCATTCCAAATGTTTGTAAGCAAGCGTCGTTTATGCACGAAATTCGTCCTAAAACTGATTGAGCAATTCTTTATCGAGCGGTAAGCACAAAAGAAAGCAACTTGCACAAACATTTTTATGAAAAATTCAAAAGAAAAAATATACCTGAATAAAAGAGCTTCACACTATTTAAATTTAAAGCCGTTTTTTGTTTCTGCATTTGGGCGCTTACGAAACGTAAGAACATGCTCGAGTTTGCGTCATAAACTTTTGGTCAAACTTAGCGTAAAAAAAAAAACGAGAAAAAAAGATGCTCACCCGAAAACGTAGGGAATTTCCTTAATTCTGTACGGTTGTTATTCCCATGCTTAGCCAATTTAAGCACGTTCTTACGAAAAAATGTAACAAACAATATGGGCGTGTTAGGTCCGTTTGGTTTTTTTGAATGAGATGATCCATGCAACTAAATATAGATTACAATCTAATTTGCTTACCAATCGATAAACTCCATTCACAATAGTTGATAAATTATTTTGTGATATAAACCATTCGCTATTTTTTTTGTTTATGCCAAAACCACGGGCTCCATTAGAACAGCTGGTTTCAATTGTTTGTAAACAAAGACTGTTTATAAAATTGTGAGAGTTTATACACAAAATTCGTGCTAAAATGGTGTATTTCAGTTCCGGTACAAATAAGTGATGGTGGTAGTTGGGAGTGCCGCCACTCACCACTTATCTTTTAGCAGGAATGCCAATGCAAAGTCAGAGAACAGCTTCGTGAATCGCCGTAAGCGGCTTTCATATTCTTTTGGCGAAGAATGTAATGAGATCGTGATGGATACATGGAAGTCAGAGGAATAAATGTTGAGGAGAAGAGGAGAGAGGATGATGGAACATTTAGAAAGAGGCAACATTTGATATTGCGACTTGACTGAACAAAGATGAAGCAGAAACGGTTGAAAAGGAGGTGGTGGCGGTGCTGAAATGAGTTTGTGTTGGTGTTTAAAGAAATGAGAGGGGGATGAAAGATTCTTGCAATTTATGAGGACTTTGGGGAGAGACTATGAATTTTGCTGTGTGTGAGTGCTAGATTCTAAAAGTAAAATTTAAGTTTGAAAGGATAAAGTATGTGTGGTTGCGACATGTGGATCCATCTGAGGGTAATGGTGAAGAGTGCGATTTCTGGGATAATCTAATGATGTTTTTGGATGGGGTAGTTAGGGGATTTGTCATTTGGCCACATATCTGCCACCTAAAGAATTTTTTGTTATACATCACAGGCAGAGCGCCTATTCAAGAGAGGGGGTGATAAGTACGCTAAAAGTCACTCTCTAGCTCAAATTAATGCAAGAGACAGACCAGGCTTTAAAGGAGGGAGATTAATACAGCAGACATGCCAAGAAGATGGAAGAGAATTTCAAGAACAGAGGTGGCGGAAAAGAGGAAGCACCCAGCGAACTAGCTGGAGTTTGACACAAATATCAAACAAAATTCACACACAGATACAGCATCCTTGGCTAACGAGGGCGTCGTAAGGTAGGTGCGTACGACAAATTGTGGATCAAGTTCCCTCGAGCACGCCGGCTGCGGTACTATAGAAAGAAACTGAAAGCACAACATCCCGCCACAGAGATAGAGGTCAAGGAACTGAAGACCAGAACAGTTAATATAAGCCTTTTCCTTTGACTGGAACCCATATCCAAAAGCCGCGAGTGAAACAGAAGCCTCCCCCCCGCCCATAATATGAGAAGCAGTTAACCCATTACAAGCGATGAGACGTTGTTATAGTCTGGAGCAACTGAGAAGAGGGGAAAAAGTCTCGGCAGTCGAAACAGAACTCCTAGTTCCTTTGGAGCCGCCGCCTCAGACAACCTTGTGATGTGAGATTCCGAAGACATTTTTTTGTTATATGTAAAGGCCAAGGATTGTTGATATTTGTCAAAGGAAGACGAGAGAGACCGTACGAAAAGAATAGGAAAGTAGAAGGCCGTTTAATAGAGAAGAGATTTGCAGAGTTGGTTTTAAAGAATGGGAATTTCACAGAGGTCAGACGACCCCATCCGAAATTTTATCCAGATCAGCGAGAACAGTAGATATGGAAAGATTAAGACGAGAGGCATTCTAGAAGTAAAGAGGTGGAAGCAGAACTGAAATAGTTGAGAATGGAAGGATCGCAGTCATCGGTATATGAGTGGATCATCAATGAAGGTGAGAACATCATTAATGAAAAGTAGGAAATTATTTGGGGATAGGACAGAATGCCTGCCAGGCAACACCGACTCATTTGACAAAAAAAGAAGAAGAAGAAGTACGCCCCAATCAACAACAGCCGATATTTAGAGATATTGAAAGAAGCTAGACATAATAAGCAAAGAGAAAGAGGAAACCCAAAGGAGGGAAGTTTAGAGACAAGTGACGCGTGCCATACCCGCGTCCAAATTCTTTGAATGTCAAGCGCCACCACGCCAATCTCCCCGTAGTTCCTAAGAGCTAGAAAAACCAGAAAATCGGTTAGATAGGAAAGTAATACGCCCAGAAGAACTAAGAGCGCTGAAAATGCCATAACTGCTATCGGAAAGAAAATGGAATGAGTTTTCAGATAATCTAAGAAGTAGTCAGAGTTGAGACGAGTTTCAAAAGATCTTAGATAGAAATACAAGTGAGAGCGCTATAGCAAGATAGTTAGAAGAATCAGAGGGACTTCCTTTTTTCGGAATAGTTTGGACATATGCGAGCTTCCAACACTGATTGAAAGTGCTCAGTATTAGAGATATAGGGAGCTATAGTGAACGAGGGAGTGGCGATGCACGGAACAGATACACTCCGCAAGACTTGGAGAAGCCCATCTGGGCCACCCGCTCTCTTCCTTCCTTACAATAGATTTCAGGGGCCTATGCACCCGATCAAATGTTATCACACGCAAAGACAAAAGAACTGAGAGGAGAAGGAGGAGAAGAGAGAATGCCCAGAATCGGACTAGGTAGTTGAGGTCGCGAAAATAGAGAGGCGAAAGGACGATTGCCTTTTCAGTTGGAGAATTTAAAACAGAATCATCAGATAAGGCAGATTTACAGAAGTTGTAGAGATGTTTTTTGGCAAAGGGCCAGAAAATTTGTCAGTAGGAGAACCATGGAAGTTTACGCACTTTCGTTTGATGAAAGCCGCTTTGGTCATTGAAGAGTATCCCTGCAACGATTTTCTAGCTGAATGAAAATTGGGGAGAGTGATTGGAGAACGAGAATTTTTCCATTACCGATACGCACTGTCTCTAGCCTGAATGTCAAGAGAACAAGCACGATCGAACCATGAGTTATGAGGAGAGAAAAAATTTAGTTGAAGAGAATGAACTTGCTAGTCCCATCAACCATTACAGCTCCCTCCTTACTTTATTAATATTATAGACATCCATTCAGTGATTCCTAACTGAGGAACCAATTTGCTATCATCCTGCAAACTTTTGAACCTACATTATTAAAGTCCCTGGTCAATATTTTAGATACATATCAAGAAGAAACAACACTACCTAAGAAATCGTGACGGACCACAAACATGTCTCGCATTTTCCTTTAATAAAATACTTTTCATATTTGGAACAATTCTGGGGGATTAAAAAAAAAACTATTATTATTATTATTATTATTGATTAATTATTATATATTATTATTTATTAATTATATTATATATTTTAATTTATTATTATTATTATTCATTATTATTATTATTATGTATTATTATCATTATTAAATATTATTATTATTAGTATTATTATTATTATTATATTATTATATATCTATTATTATTATTATTTATTATTAATTATTTATTATTATTATTATATCATTATTAATTATATTAAGAAACTTAAGAACTCAAAATTATTAGATTTCGCTTCAAATTTAATTTCGAGGTTGAACCCCTGACCCCCTGTCTACACAGCCTTGATATACATATCATGTATATAGTATATATATATAATATAATATACTATATATATATACTATATATATATATATATAAAGTACACCATCACCTCTCCCTCTATATAATATATATATATATATATTATATATATTATATAATATTATAATAAAGAAAAGTGAGAAAAAAAAATTTAAAATTTTTTTCAGAAGATAAATAAAGAAGAGAATAATCAGTTAATCGGCAATCGTCATCTTCAAAATTTACAATAATACGTCATCGTCATCGTCATCGCAAAAAATTCATAATCGTCCCATCACTAGATATATATATATAAGGATAAGGAGAAGAATAAGCAGAGTTCTTTAGATCAAATGTTTATTCTTATAATATTCAAATCTGCATGGGGCGGAGAATGTGAAGGCGAACCTTGCTAAAATCTGCATAACAGTGTGACAGTAGAAGAGGTGATAGTGAATCGTGTTGGGACTATGATTGCGAATGCAAGAAGGAATAATGTATTTTGGGATGAGGTTCATTAGGAAGAGAGTAGAGAAAAGTTGAAGAAAGGAGTCATGCAGTCTTATACATGAAAGTATGAGTGAAATGATTCATTGAATCAAGAATGGAGGGGACGATGGAATTGATTGGATTTGGAGAGTTGAGTAATTAAGCGTTATATGGAGGGATAGTTTCCGAGGGATTGAGGCGAGCCATTATAGTACCCATATAAAAGGGTAAAGAGAGATACAATTTTAGTTTAGGAGGACTTTCTTTTTGGCTGTTTAATAGATGTTGTTGTAGAGAGCCATATGGCGGTATTTTGGTCAAAAAGAGTGCGTCGAGTGATGACTGAAGGATCTGATTGTGAAGAACAAGGAGCGTTTAGAAGTGGGTAGATGATGATGCTGGGTCAAATCTTTAACATCTAAACAAAATATTTGAGGAAAATGAGGAGAGTAAGAGAATAAATAGTATTTAGGTTTTATGGATTGCAACAAGCGTATGATAGGAATATAGGAGGTCTCTAATATATTTAATTATATTTTAACTATATGGATGAAGAGTATAACGAGTAATATGATGAGATATAGTAGAGTGTAGTAAATAGTATATAGCTTATGAATAGTATATATCAGAGAGAAGAAGTATAATATAGATGAAGTGAGATTATAGAGTGAGAGTCCATAAGAATTAGAGGTGGAGCTTTTAATATTTATGATAACAAAAATAAAAAATTATCGAATAGTCAACAACAAATGGAGAATGAGCATGCCCAAGTAGCAGAAAAATAATTAGCTTTAACGGAATCAAGAGCGTCCAAGAAACGACTTGGTATTAAAATTGGATCAAATGAAATGCGCCGTAGCAAACAAATGCAAAAGTAAATAGTGTCTCAAAATATCGCATTCCACGACCAACAACTATCAAGACTTATGTTTGATGTATCTCCACGTAGTTTAAATTTCAATCTAGATTCTAGAGGATAAAATTCGCTAAATATTTGATGGTTCACATTATAGCAGCCCAAGAAAATTTAATATTAATGGAGGAACCAGTTTTGGCAACTCATTCTAAAATTGGGAGGTATTTAACATTCAATCGAAACTTTTTTGTCATTTTACGAGAGAAGAAGATAAAGTGAAAAAATGAAAAGAAGAAAGATGAGAGGCATAACAGATATATAGTAACAAGAATATGGAACGCCACAGTCCGAGAAATGAAACCCCAAGTACTGACCGCCCGACCCCTGAGAGAGAAGTCTAAGTACAATTAAATTTATATTATAATGAGTTTAATAATAATAACATAGTCATTATTGACCCATAAAAAGTTTGAAAAAAGTTATTATGATTAAAATATATTATCATGTAAATCAAAAAAGACGTATTTAATAAATGAGAATAAGTTTTATATAAGATATAATGATATAACTTTATATATATAATTAACATGAATAAGAAATAAAAGTAACTATGGAAAAAAAAATTGAGTTATGTAGTTTAAACCAAAATAGAGAGTCTAAAGATAATTGTTATAATTAATATTATACTGATATATAATCTATGCACCAGATACCTCCCTCCCCTCCCCGAAAATTCCGAAAAATTATTTAGCTGTGCAACACCTGATGTTCCTTGAAGTCAATTCTTCATATGAGTCCCAAACGATGACATGACTTATTACTTCTATTAGAATATATGATACGTCTCTTTAGAAATTCATAGATTGCAATGATAATAATAATGTAATAAGCACATATAATTTAAACAAATCGTGCACTCGTAAGGACGAGAATGATTATGAAATATCATACAATAGGATACAATCTCTAAAAATGAGAGTAAAGCAAGTGAAAGTAATGAAGGAAAATAAGGCTTAAGACACACCTCCAGACCCAATTCAAGTGTTTACGCCCATAGTCTTATTATATTCCTTTATTAGTATAATATAGTATAACCTATATAATAATATATATATATATAATATATATATATAATATATATATTATACTTAGTATATAATATCATAATAATAATAATATCATATTATATTATTAAATTAAGAAAAAAGTTAACAATGGAAAATCAGACTACTATAGGTTGAGTATAAGGAGGATGAGTAATATAGAGATAAGTATACGACGATGAATAAGAGAACGAAGAGAAGAGAAGATGAAGAGACGCAATGAGAGTACGAATAGATGATTAATAATACTATAAGATATATAGAGAGTAATACTGTATATAATAATATATATATATATACGATATATATATACGTCTATAATAATAATGATATATATAATATATATATAAGTATAATATATATAAGAAATTAAATAGTATTCTAAAATCTAAGGTATATATTTATATAGCCTTTATCAATTTATATGAAGATTGATAAATTAACTCGATTAAAAGTTTACAAAAGAAAATTTTTAAAAAGGGAATTTAAAATCATATAACGAGATAAATAGTCAGACGTAAGGACAGCGAATAGAATTCTGAATAAATATAGCAGATATTGAATGTAATATTCTAATGTAGATTCAACATGATCGTAAGTATATTAGCTTTACAATCTCAATTGGCACCCCCAGCCTTAATATTAGTTAAGGTAGTTTTTACTGAGAACTCTCGAGAGGAGCACGCACGAGCGAGGAAAGAGTGATCTTGAGCGAGAGACAAGATGCAGATACCTTGAAGGGGAGAAAATGACCCGAGCGATCGCTACAGTCATTTGTGATTAATCTAGACTCACAGATTCTTTCGTATATTAGAACCCCGACTCTTTATTTGTCAAAAAAACATTAATAGAGTAGTAAGTATGATCACACATCTTATTCAAGAAGGGTAGATTGTACTTAATATTGTACAACTAAGGTAGCATAAGATTAAACAAAAAAAAAAATCTGAATACACAAGAATATTGGACAAATACAAGAAATGTGGTTAAAGAAAGCACTAAACAAAATAAAAAATATCTTAAAAGAACATACCAAAAAAAATCCAATTGTCAATCAGGAATCAACAGCAATGATGATTACATTTACAAAATTAATCTTAACAAGGGTAGAGGAATTTTATGTAAAGCTACACGAGAGATAGGAGATATAACTACTAAGTCTAAAGCTTAGCTTTTGTATTATTTATATTAAATAAATTTAGAATGACATTTATACCAACCTAAGAATTTAAAGAATGTCTAAGAAGACTTAACAAAGGCTAAAATTTTTCTTAAAAGTCTAAACATTTTAGTTTCATACAGAAATACCCCTTTATTAGATTTTGATTTAATTTCCTATGAAACTTGAGGAAATAATGATATACACATAAAGCAGATGTATAATTGAGATTTTTTATTTCTTTTTACTGATGAATCCTTTTAACAAATCTTAATTTATTAAACTTTATAATCTTTATAGAACTTGTGGCTGTAAAACGGTTTTATGTAAGATATATTTACTTTAATTATGATGTAATTTACTATGCATGAGTATTGAAATCATTATGCCGAACAAATATTCATGAAAAAAACATCACAATTGTAATAAATAGCTTATTAACTAATGGGCGGATCCAATGTTAAACTTAAAAAATGGTTATAATTGAAAATTTTCTCGATTTTTTTTTTTTTTTTTACTATTCAAACAATTGTCATGAAATTTTCTGAGTAGAGATAATTGGACTTGATATAAACTTGGATTTAGAGCATTTTCCGGTACCTATCCTTAATTTTGAAGTCTGGTCACAATTTGAAATGGCTGATTTTGTGGTTTAATTGCAACAAACAAACAAAAAAAAAATTACTGAATTTAGAAGTGTACTAAATATAAGTTTTAAGTTTATGCCTCCTATTCATTAATTTTGAAGTCTGGTAAAATTTGAAATGGCTGATTTTGTGGTTTAATTGCAACAAACAAACAAAAAAAAAAATACTGAATTTAGAAGTGTACTAAATAAAAGTTTAAAGTTTATGCCTCCTTTAAATAATATACAAAACAATAAAATTTCTTGATGTAGATTTTTTATTTCATATTATATGACAAGAGGATGAAAAAATCAAAAGTATGCCATGTAAATTTTTTGTGTAAAAAGAAGGAGCAGCCTTACAGCCCCCTTTATATCCTTAAGTGAGAACTCGTTGCAGTAAAAAAAAATCCACCATAGGGTTTCATGGGACTGTGA
>JABUQX010044069.1:25000-45000 GCA_015478945.1 Trachelipus rathkii
AGCTTATTATGAATCACAAGTGGTGGCGAGTAGACGATGGTGAAGCGTTGTATACCCAGAATAAACGGAGTTTGCAAAGTGTACTTGGTCTTTATATATTAATGAACGGGAGTGAGTCATGGGGATGTGCTATTCGGTCGCCTGTGGTTATTTCAATTTGTGTAGGATGGGTGGGGTATAGAGATAATCAGAAGGATGGAGGTTGGTAGGGAGAGAGAGAATGGAGGAGTAGTGGAGGGTGCCGGCTACTCTTATGATGTTGATGAGTTGTTGTGTGTGGAGGAATCTCGCAACGAGGAGAAAAGATAGTTAGAGACTCGGCAGGGTGAGAAAAGCAGAGGTTGGAAAGTAGAGACGTATATAAGTGGTAGTTAGGTTATGGTTTGAGGGAGGCAGCGCCTGAAATGTGAAGTTATGTTGGATGTAATTCGTACAGGGCTCATGAGTTTACATTTAGGTATATACGTGTTGAATGAAAAAGGGAACGTGGAGATGCAGTAGTGTAGGTAGAGGAAGTTGTAAATATTGGATAGGTGGCTGGAGCAATTAAATCCCTTGGTCGATGTCTCTAAAGGGACATAAGTCTTTTTGAAGTGGTTTAGTGGTCCTTACATGATGGTATTGTTAATCGATTGTTACACTGTCGTTAATTTAATAGTAGTGAGTATATGGTTGGGAATAAAGAGGTACTAAGATATAAAAAGATACAAAGTGTTCAGAATGGACAAGTCTATAGGAGTTAGTCACTCGTGAGAGAATTGACTAAATGAGAATGAACATATTAGAGATGTTTGGTGTGAATAAAGGGGTAAATGAGAGAATCAAATGAAAGTACATTGACATGGTTTTGGTTCATGTGGAAAGGATGGAATGATAGTCCGGTCGGTTTTAAGCGGTATATAATGATAAGTGTGCTGGGAAGAGACCGACTGGAAGACCGAAAAAGTGGATTTGAGTCAGTAAAGGAATGACTGGAGAAGGGGAATGTGTTGTTTGGCCCACTGTATGGCCGAGAAGAGAACACGGGTACATAATAATTAGTGAAAAATAGAGGTGGTGTATATGTGCATGGGGAGAGTATGTTTGTGACCCCATGGCCAGGGGACGAACCCTTGTACATTGACAGATGCCATACGCTAAAATTCTGTCGCATGTCCCGTAAAAAATCCCTCTGAGGAATCGTTCTGAACTAGGCGCTCACGAGTTTCGACTTAAGGTCTAAAGGGGAAGGTAGAGGCTGGGCTTTCCTTTTCGAGACCTTGTGTCATATTTTCTCTGTTGCTTTTCAGTTTCCAGTGCATGTGAACGCACCTTCACGATCGCACTATATTTCATGGGGGAAAAATGCGCTGCCTTGGAGTGACTGTAATCATATATATTTTATATTATTAATATATATATATATTATATATAATATATATATATATATTATAATATAAAATAAAATAATATATATATATATAATAATAAAACTATATAAACATACGAGTATTTTATTACTTATGATATACTTCTACGGTTCTACGCTATATATATATACTCACAATATATATATGTATATATAGTAAATATATATATATAATATATAATAACGTAAACTAGTCAATAAAATATATATGAAATAATACAGGTATACGATTTGTTTCATATTAATAAATTATATTATATATATAGTAAAGTACATAAGTATCTGTACATAAATATCCATGAGTACGAATAATCAGAGTCACACAGTGAGATATAAATATAATTACTATTATCACCGGAGAGGTTATTATATACATTATTATATAGTATATACTAGTATAATATAAATAAAATTAGATATATCATATAAACATATATATTAAGTAATAATCACGTATAAACAATATAAGAACGTATCAATATGTAGATCATTGACTACTTCTGGAGAGCAGAGCACACGATATATATATATATACATATATTATATTATATATATATATATATATATATATATAAATATATATTATATTAATTATATATATATATATATTATATATATATATATTATATATATATATTATTATATATTATATATATTATAATATTTATATATTATACTATATCTATAGTACTTGTTTTATATAATATTCTAGTATATAATTATATTATATTATACGGTAATATATTATATAATATTTGTTACTGTTTATATATTTAGGATATATTTATATATATATATATTATATTGTAGGGTATTTCGTTATGAGTATAATTATATATATAAGGTTTATATATATTATATATAAGTAGTATACCGGCTCCGGACGCCTCCCACCTTTCTGAAAAAGTATAAAAGATTAGATAACAGGATGAGAACTGCACATATAATGTATATATGGGGTAAGGACGAATCCGTTGTAATCTTTTCAAGTCTGTAGGTTTGTAATATATGACGGGTGGTGCACGCCCCTAGGTGGACACGCCGGATGAATTGGCGCTTACACGCCCTTGTGGTCTGTGACTCTGTGGGGTGAAGTTTAAGCCTAAAAGAGGTATGTGGTTACGAGCGTGATGAAATCGTAATCTTTGCAGGCAAGCCCAAGATACGCTCTCAGCGCGCGAGAGCGCGCACACACACACACACAACACACACACACACACACACACACAATCACATTATATTATTATTATTTACGTCGAAGAAAGGGTTTCCGAAGGAAACACTTCTGAGTTGTTTTAATAGCCCTTCTCCGTATCCTTTGTCACCTTCTGCATCTCCTCCTGCGTCAGCGTTTTGCATAGCGTTCGAAATCAATACCGAATTCAATGCATTCATGCCTATGTTTCGTGTCTTTTAGCGTTGCCTTCGCAAGCACAGCAGCAGCTCCGCGAGGGCACGTCTCAAGCTTCTGTCTCGGCGCAATTCCGGCTCCGTTCGGTCCCCGCATCACGGCACCAACGCGAGGGCCGGGAAGAGTAAATATGTTCAGCGCGTGCGCCAATACATCCTCACACATTAGTATTATTATTATTAGTATTATTATTATTACGTCGAAGATTCCGATTTTTCCGAAGAAATCGAATCCTGAAGTAGAAAAACGACGTCCCTGTAAGAGATCTGTTTTTAATCTACGCACTCACGACGTGCGTATTCCAACCGCGCGGCTGCCGTTCCTTCCGCCATCCAGTTCTTGAATTCCGATATATAATCTACATGGTTAGGGTATCGTATCGGGGCTAAAATTTGGAGGGAGTTAGAGGAGGAACATCTTCGTCTAGACGAAGTACATCCCCATGGGTCCTCTCTGAAGGGTAACAAACACTCTATCCCACAACTTAAAAATCGAAGTGATTTCAGTAAATGGTATTGAAATTTGTGATAGGATTCAGAGTGAATTTTTCCTAGAAAGACTTGGTAATTTGGAACTTCAACCGAGACAATCAGGCACCGTGCTGAGAGCCTACTAGCGGTGCTCGAAGTTAATTAATCAGTCGTTATAACTATATCAATCGTTGATTGTCCTTATAAGAATAAGGAGTTTTCGAGGAGTCATTCAGAGTTTCGAAATAGTGATGCGGTTAAAAGTCCGTATGGGGTTGTCGTAGGACCTCCTATAAGAAGGGTCCTCGACTGAAAAAAGATGCACGGAGTTGCAAAAAACAATGAAGTTCGAACAAGGGTGGCTGAGGAAGGAAGAAAGAAGAAAGAAGTTTTGCAGAAGACAGAAGGAAGGAGAGGAGTAGATTAGGTGCTACAGATGCCACCGGGCTGGCTCCGGTTAGACGGTGAAGAGTAATTAAAGTATTAGGGACATGAAACAATTCTATTGTCCTATACACATAAAGTTATTGGTTTCTGTAGATTCGAATAATAGGGTTAAGAGAGCCATAGAAAAAGAAATACAAAAATAATATAAATAACATAATATAATAAATAAATTTATATATTATTAATATTATTAACTTCAAAAATTTACCGTTTTTTACATACCCTAAATGTAAAAAGCAGAAAGTCAAACCACCATCCAACCCCCGCACGCCTGCCAACCCTCCTGACCATAGATTCTGGTGATCTGCTATTTGACTAATTGATTATATAAAGGTTCCATCGAGAGTGATATTATCTGAATAAAAACACACTAACATAAATCAAGTTCTTATATACTAAATCATAAGTCAATTTATGAGCAAAGGGACTAGAGAGAGAATTCAGCATTAATCTTAATCTATGTAACCTCGAATGTCCTCCAAACTGAAAACAAGCCTAGCCCATCTTTGTACTCAAGATTGATGTATTAACGAGATTAAACAAAGTCCCACACTTAACACCCGTAAAGTTTAACTACCAATCATACCAAAACGTAACCTTTTCACACTTTTGTCAAGCATGTCCCTCTAAAACAATAAACATTTAAATAAGCCTAAAATGCATAAGAGTAATATTTAAAATATAAAAAAAAAATTTACTATAATAAAACATATTTGTGTAATTATTACTACTCATAGACCAGTGACAAAGTATTGCCTACAATAAACAACAACCTATAACAGAAATAAATAGCCATTCAATCATCAATGTAGTCAATAATCGAACATAATAGCGGGCAAGAATAAACAGTTTTCTAATTTTATAACATACTAATTCTGCATGCGAAACCCAAGAATTTGGACTTGATCTACCAGCAGACAAACAATATAAATATCTATTCAGTGTCTTTAGAGTGTCTTCGGCTTGGAGCCCTTTAATTTCATCTAATCAGAGAAACAATAGGATTTCAACAAGTTGGGTACGATTGCTATATTTACTTCTCTTAAAGATGAGAGAGCGTACACAAGATGTAGAGTTATAAATGCCTTCAAGACAGACACTAACCTTTTTACAGCAATTATTATGATTCAGCAGCATCTCATCTCCTTCCATAATCAGATGATGTAAGAAGTTAAACAGGATCATTATCCAGACGCGATAATATTAATGCACATTTCCTTACACTTGTATTATACGGGAATATCAACACTGTTTTCAGGAGTGTAATTATTCATAGATACACCATGTGCTTTTATATGTATTTTGTCATCAAGTGTGTCAACATCGTTAAGATGTATTTAGTATTTTTACTTATACTATTTTATTATTTTTAAGTTCAAGTATGCATATAAAACAATTCAATGAACACTGTGAGAAACCATAATACAACCTGTACTCATTGAAAGGAATACAACACAAACAAATCGATGGAGGTTTCTCAATAGTTCTGCGTCACCATCAACGGGCTCTTGAAAGTATCGAATATCAATTTCCTAAAATAGCACACACACCGACCGAAGAGCACAACGTCTATTCTATTATGCCCTCTCACACTGTCACCCCTGATAGATATTTCACTACTCGTCGAACCATGGGATAAATACCCTTATCCTCTAGCCATGCAGCAGCGACTGTCATGAATCTTGAAATGAATACGCTATAATACAGGACAAAACGATATTAAAGGTCTATTTATTTTTCATGTTTCTAAGTACTTACAATAGGGTTGGCCCAGGCGTCGATGAAATTATTTTATTGACACATTCTCATCCTGTCATCTCCTATAATCCAATACAATACGTTGGTGCAATTAACGTAAGACTGGGCCCTCGTGTAAGATATGCAAGCAGGATGTGGAGTATGCGGGGAGATGTCAGTGCGTACCCGAGATAGCGAGCCCATTATTGAAAAATAATCCTACGAAGGATCTATCGTAAGAGATGCAGGTAAAACAATCCTTATTATAGCAGTAAATAACACGTGAAGACTCCTGTTCTCTCAACCACCAATGCACACAGAAAAGTAAACATAGGAATACACCAACGCTTTGGTCTCAGCAAAATAAAACTGAACGTCGGACAAACGAACCCAAACACTTTAATGGATAAGGTTCGAGTTCACCACAGCACCAACGCGTATATATATTTAAGTTCGTTTAGATACAACAATATCATATTACAAACAACAACAAACACCGACAATCTAACTGAGACGGGAAAACACGAAAACAACAACAACAATACAACTAATACAACAACAACAACAATAACATAGTACAAAATAATCAGATTCTTTATATAACTCAACCACTACAAAACTGAATCCTTTAGTTAAAAGATAAGATATGGGTATATCAAAAAATATAAATCATCCATAAACAGTAATGAGTCCGCCCCCCGAAGGCAGGGGCAATTGGATTAACCAATTCAGCCCTTCGGGGCTGAGCCCCAAATCCCCCCTCTCAGGACTTCGGGGTGATCCCTTCTCGCAGGATTCACACCCTTTCAAAGGGACCTCCCCTCATCTTGGTCTTTCGCTCTCGGAAGGTAAATGTTTGCTATTCAGTATTACTCAGTGGTTAATGAAAAAGTGAGTTCGCTAAGTTTTAAGGGTACGGTGGAAGGTGTCGTCACGCATCATTTACTTGACATGTGGAAATTAACACTGATTATGTTAGAGAACTGATGAGTTTTTGTATAGATATTTACTTGGGCGGTGTCACGAGCTGACGAAAATGATACGACGGTGTTAGATTATTTTCACAAGATAACTGAAATTCCTTAATAATTTTAATCGTGAGCCCTAGGTATAAGTTTTAATTGTTAGATATTCAATTGATCAAGATTGTCTCTATCTGACTTTTTAGAACTATGAAAAACGTTTATTTCATCTGGTCAATAATGATGTTATATTTAAAAAAAAAACTTAACCCTAGGCTCCGAACACGAAGTGGAACTTTGATGAAGATTAGTTGTCAATTCTCAATCACTTTCAATACATGGGCATTATATTTGATAGATGGTATCCAACCTTACTGTAAGGATTTTGTTAGATAATAAGGTTTTTACCATTCTAAATGTCTCGACTAATAAGAGGCGGAACATATCGAGTAGTTGTCCTTACCCTGTTCTAGCTACTTCCTGATCAGTTAGGGATATTTTTCAGGATGTTTAGCTTGATTTTATTCAACGTGATGGTATTGTTAGGTTTGCATTTTTGTACATATAAAAACCATGAGAAGCTCTTCGCTTATCATTTTCCTCTCATCTTCTATTTGTATACTCAAACTTGTTGGTATTACGCACCCGAGACTATCTCGCTGGATTCACGCTATCATACCAATAGAAAACTTATTTGTGATGTTGGTGGTTATGAGATAATGATACTTTGAGAATATGACTTGAAATCAATAGTTCAATAGACCGCCGAAGACGCCATTTCTTCAAAGAGAATTCACAGCGTGATGAGGACAGGGTAAGGACAGAACAGCAGGCGATGGTGCCCATCGGTTTGTACATCTCAGGACCTCGGATTAATGAAAACTGTTTATTCGAAGTTAGGTTACGTTATGTTACATATTACTACATGACAATGTGAAAATAACACTGATTTTGTAGAGAAATGATGAGTTTTTTGTAAGATATACTGTGTTAACTGACGATGATTGTTAGAAACGTAACTGGTTTTAGTTTTTTGCTGGTCAATGTTAGGCACGTCCCAAAATAAACTTGACTCACAGTCCAGGGCCCGGCCTGTTTCGCCCCGCTATGGAAATTGGTGCGTCAAATGTCTTGTTTAATCTTAGACATATTGATTTATATTAATTTTCGAGAGCGGGAAACAGAGAAGACATCTTTTGATGACAGATGGTGTTATTCATAGTTCCTGTATGTATTATCCTTTAGAGTATAGAATTGGTCACTTTTGTTTAAGGGATTTTGTTTAGATGATGTTGCCTGTTAGCAACCTATGTTGCTGAGATAAAAAATGGAGAAAAATAGGAACAATATCGGATGATATATGTGTTGGAACCTATTAGCTATTTATTTACCTATTTGATCAAAAGTAGAATTCGAATCAGGATTGTATATGCTGATTAATTTGATAATTTCAATTTCAATTTACACGAGGTATGTTAAATCGCAACTTAGGGTGGGGGGCCTTTGCATTGTACTATATATTCTTAGTTTAAAAAGCAGCATGATATATGTAGTAGCTTTATTGACTCTTTTGAGGAAGCTGGCTTGTTAAGGCAATATATCGATGGTAGATAATACGAAACTATGTATATCTATTTTTGTGTTATGTTTGGCTAAAACTTTGTTAATGTTTACAATTAATTTCCGTTTGGTTGTAATGATAATGTGTCAGAAGTTATGATCACACCAACTAGTAAATCTTTACTATGTCAATTCGTAAAATTAAACGTTAATTGAATTAAATTACAGAATAAAAGACTTTGGAAATAAGTACGTAATATAAGTTACAGTTTTGTATGCATATTTGATATAGTTACTATATAAATTCACTTTTAAGGTGTTTATATGTGTAAGCTTTGTAATGTTTAATCTGGAATCTATATTATTCTTGCTTTAGTTGTGTTAGTTCATTTGATCGTTGTACACATTATTTTCTAGTTTCTTCATATGCTATGTTCAGCGAGAGAGAGACATGAATAACTCATTGTAAGGGTATGGTTAGCATATATGTCAAGTGGGTGGAGCTATATAAAGACAAATCCATTCGTTTTGGCGCTATTGTTTTATCAGCCTGAAATGTAAGTCTAATGTTACGTTTGGCGGTTGAAGAATAAGATTCTAAATACTTGTAAAATTAACAATTGATATGTTAGAGATTGCTTGAAAAAAGAGAGAATAAGGTTATCGTTTTGTATGTCTGTCTAAGGTATCTCTTAAAAGTGAAAGAAATGAACTACTGAGATTTGTTAATGTTAAGTTGTCTACTTTCTAAAGACGTATATAGGTGTTGTTTAGGTTTTAGACAATTTCTTATATTACTATATAAATCTGAAGTTTAATTCTGATAGTTAAAGCATTTATATAAATTGTGAAATATCCAATTTAGTTAACGCATTAAGAATATATCGTAATGAGTTTGGTATAACTAATAGCAACTTATTTCTGCTAACCGATGTTATTGTTGTATGGTTCAACTGATATTAGATGAGTTTGTTTTGTGCCTAGAAATTTTTTAGGATTATGTCATAGTCTCTGTTGTTCGTTGAGTTTGTTGTTCGTTGACTGTTAAATAAGCGTTGGTCTAACAGTAGATCCATTACTACCCGTCTTTTTTTGTAACTGCAATCATGGTTCTCTGTCAACCGCGTGTATTCTTTGTTTACCTTTTCTGATTGGTTGAAAGAAAGAATCTAAGCACTTCAATTACCTCCCCCTTTTCGCCCACACATCCTCATGGCCCTATAAGGGTCTCGCATTTAACGCATACGATTTCGCCGCTCATTAGTCGTATATTTTTCCTAACGCATGATATCTTGGTACATAGATCAATCATCAACCCGAGCAACAGTCTCCGCCACCTTCCTGATCACTCTGACCTATCTTCAGCGAGGAGCTTCGTTATTCCAACGATGTGTCAATTACAAAAGTTTTATCGTCAACCTGATGGATACCGATACATTCTGCAACACTATGTTATAAACTTGCCTATCGCTAGAGAGTTCTACAAGATAATAGTAACGGCTTTATTCGTTTGTGGCTGATGGATTCATAAGATTATCGACATGGCTCGGGGCTGCATAGCCTGGCTTCGAGCCAGACGCCATAAGGGTATGTTATTCCCATAGGGTTTGCGACGAAGTAGTTGAAATATCTTATCGAGAAGCTGGAGGTGTAAAGTGATGAGAAGGTCCATGAACTAAAAGTATATTAAATTCGAAAGACGTTGTGCTCTCGTTCTGTGAGTTGACATATATTAAAAACCTCACTTGTATGTACGCAACTAATTGGAAAACTCGAACACATCGTTGTTGTGAGTGACCTTCATAGTTTACTGTGTATAGTAGTTTCACTCAGAGTTATCAAACATTACCTCGCAATATTATATTAACTAATTAAAATGTAAGCTTAAAATAATAAAATAAAACGAAATTAACTCACACATCTATATACGATGTTTAGAAAATACTTTATGACTATAATACATTACATATACTAATACTAATGTAGTGTATAATTTCATATGATTAATTTAACACCCGATACATGTGGTTTCCGTATAATACAGTGTACAGATGAGTAGAGCTAATTAAAATAACTATTAATCTAAAGTCACTGGATAAGTTTACTATTTCATCTCTTTGAGTATATTAGATGAGAAAGAGTTGCTGCACTAGAAATTTCCAAACATATGCCATTTATGTAAGAGACAACTGTCTAGTTATAGTTATTGGAGGCATTTTATACTTCATTACATTCTCCGCCTTTAAAAGGTTTGGGAAATTCATCAAGAGAGGGGTGAACAGAACGGACTCCTATACTGGTTAGGAGACAATTGGTATTTTAATTTAGGAGAAATAACTTACTGTCTCGAAGTAAATCTCAAATAAACTTATATTTTTATTGTCCTTATATATTATGTTTATTATGTATTTATGACGGGATAAACACTCAAATGTTATATCAATATAATGTTATATAAATATCTGAAAACTATGTTATAAATTCCCGCTTATGTTCGATTTATTGACATACTGATGATGAGCTGTTAATCGTTCTGGTTGTTGTTAGATGTTTTCATACTTTCCTGATGAGTAATTTTGTTAACTATTATTCTAATTTAATAGATTTTTTTGTTAAATATTTACAATGTTTTAAAGCACACTTATATCTAATTGTATTAATGTTAGATTGACAGTTGCTTGACAATAGTGTGAATAGGTTTAACGAAAAATTTTTTTAGGTAAAAAATTGTAGTAGTATACACTTTTTCGGGGTGTTAATGTATAGATGTCACCTATATGATTAATGTAATATTATCTTATTCCTGCTTAGTATTAAGATTGGGGCTATAATTATTGGTCATTCGTAGTTGCTTCTGCGTATAATATAATCGATCAGCGATGAAGCAGAAAGATACGACTTAAATACCTCGAGACCAAAAACTTTGTTACCGTCAACATATATTGGTTGATGTTTGTTTAAAGAACTTGAAAATTAAATTAATACGCAAAATATGAAATACACTTCGAATGTGCACCTTAATCAAAGATCAATAGATACACATGAATGGTATAGTATGGTGCGGCAGGAGGGGGGCTGTGATGGTTGGTGTCATTAGTGATTTACTGCTTTTAGGGATGTAAAAACGTAAAATTTGTAAAAGAATACAAATTTAAACAGTAAATAGAAAATATTTTATTTTATTTATTTTATATTTATTTAATTTTATTTCTTGATGGTCTTTCTGTATATAACCCATTATTAGCAAACTCTAACTATATCCCAATATACGATATGTAGATAACAACGCGATTTCATACATTGCTATCAATTACCTCTAATATTTAATAACTACGGCACCGCACCCCGGAGCCAGCACCGGTCCTCTGTCACCTTCTACTCTCCTCCTCATTCTTCTTCCTCTTCCTTCATTCTTCCTTCCTTCTCTTTCATCCTTCTATTCTCTCCGTTGTTTTGCACTCTGTCCTCATTTTTTTCACCAGAATCGTACGACCCCCAAACATGGGGGGTCCGAGACAACCCGATACGGACTTGAGCAACCACCGAGAGCATATTCGAAGCCTATGGCCTCACGACTTTAAATCTCTTATAGACATCAATCATCTCCTGTATGTTAAATAAGAAATTTAATAAAAACGAACTGTCTATTAACTCGGCAAACCAGAGCAATGGCCGTCCAGCAAGTTACCGGGCTCGCCTCGGGGGACGCCCACTCACCTTAATGACCAATCACCCATAGTTCCTTTCTAGAAATTCAATCTGAATCCTCTCACCAAATTTCAACCAATTTGAGAAACACTTCGATTTTTAAAGTGGTGCGTGGGATCCCAAAATATCAGAGGAACCCTGCAATAGCGGCGGAGAGAGACTCTCGCCTAAACGAATTTGAGGTTATACCTCCCCATCTAACATACCAGCCTAGCAAATTTAGTCTAGCCTCCGAACGATAGCGCCATACGACTCTAACACCGAGGTATGATTATATGATCGATTCAGAAACTGGATGCGAAGAAAGCACCGCGGGTGAATACAGATTCGGTAGTGCGTTAAAAAAAAGCGATCTTCTGTAACACAGGGATCAGCTTTAATCTCTTCGCCAAATATCTGTATTTCCTTCGAATTCGAATCTTCGACGTAAATATATAAATAATAATAATAATAATTAAAATAATTGTTGTATGAGTAATGGCGCCTATCGCACATATTATCTATCGGACCCTGCGTCGGTGCGGTGATGCGGAAATCCAAGCCGAGGAGACAGAATATGCGGCCTAGAGAACACAAAGGCTGAGACGGAGTGCTGCGGAGAGAACACCTGGAGCTGCTATGTTGATGCTTAAAGCAGAAGTACAAACGGCTAAAAGACAACGAAACATAGGTCATGAAATGCTATGAGAATCGGTACGATGTTCGAACGCTTAGTGCCAAGACGCTGGCTGCAGGAGGTAATAATTGACAGAAGGTTGGGAACAAAGGATACGTAGAAGGGCTATTAAAACAACTCAGAAGTGTTTCCTTCGGAAACACTTCTTCGACGTAATAATAATAATAATAATAATGTGTGTGTGTGTGTGTGTGTGTGTGTGTGTGCGCGCTCTTCGCGCCTCCGAAATTTTTGGCTGCACACAAAACCGCTCAGCACCGACTTGATTACAGGCCGAAGCCTCTGCGTTGAGGGGAGCGACTCTTAAACTCAACACCACACAGAATCCTCAGCACATCAGGGCGTAACGCATATTTTCAGCGTCCACCCCTAATGGGGTGACACTGGACCTCTGATGAGTATACATCCTACAAAGACTTAAAAATTTAAAAAACGGATTCGTCCTTACCAACCAGTATATTATCATTTATTCCAAGTTTCAGACCTATAACTTTTATACTTTTTGAGAAAAAGGTGGAGGCGGTCCGGAGCGGTGAATAACTAACTATATTTATACATATAATATAAATATATATATATATTATTATATATATATAATATATATATATTATTATTATATATATATACTATTATATCAATATAATAATAATTAAATATATAATATATATATATATATAGTATTATTTAAATAATTATCTTATAATATATAATATAAATATTTTATATAAAAAATAAAAGAAACTATATTTATAATAATATTAATAAAAAAAATATAAAATTCTACACCACATTATGATATTATTATATTATATATATTCTATATATATATATATATATCCCTAAAATATTATCAAAATCACCTATATATATAACTAGTATATAAATGGTATACCTATATATATATAATTATATATATAATTTATAATATATATATTACGTATATCCTATACTATATTGAGTTTATTACAGACACTATTCAGGCCACAAGGAAGCGCCACAGTGCTGAATATTCAATTCTTCACGGGCTCACCTGGTCATATTTATATTATTTCTTCTGCCTATTTTTTTATTATTATTCTATATTATCCACTTATTATTATTATTTATTTAATTTATTATTTATTATTTTTATATTATATTATAATATATATATATACTATACACACCATATATAACAGATACATCTATAGTCAGCCTTGACGAAAGCTTATTACCCTTATATCCTATACATTACTTAAATGAGATAAATAGTAGAGGATAATATAATTATTAATATAAAAAACACTATACTTACAAATATATAAAACAATATATAACTGCTATTAATCCCATATATATATAATAATAATATAATCTGTTAATACTACCATCTGGACATTATTATTTAATGGAGAGGTGGCTAGCATCACTTATATATATTTAATAGGTTGATTTCACCCAATAGGAAGTTTTAAACTCAGTTCCTCAACATTCTTATTTGGACATATAAGAGAGTACCGAGAGGAGGTGTCATAAAATATATCACGAAAAAACTATATAAAATACCATATATATTATATAATATAAGTATATTTATATATATTTTACTAACATATATAAAATAATAATATTTATTATATTAAATTAGCATATAATATCATTTATTATTAATATAAATAAATATATATTTCATAATTTATAATAAATTAAAATAAATTATATTATATATATATATATTACTATTATAATATATATATATTAATATAATATAATGTTGGAGAAACTTTTATAGTATATTATATCACATTCACTATCCTAGACAACTTATTATTAAATATATATAGTAGTAGTATATATTTATTAGGGGTCACTAAATACATGAGTATACACTATTTTTATATATCATTATTATTAAGTTAATATTATATATTTATGGCAGGGCATCCATTACGACTTATATTATATATATATATATTATTATTATTCTGTAGATCTCAAAATGATATACTATATTTATATATATTATTTTATTTAACTATAATATATAATAATAACTACTATATGATTAATTAATAATTTATTTTTCACTTAGTATATTACTATAAATATTATTCATAAATATATATATATATAACTATATAATATAACTTTATATATAGAAATAAATATAAATAATAAAAAAGCCTTATATAAATATATATATATAACCCTAATATATAATAATTATGGAGTATTATTTTACCGCACCGATAATGCAGTCCCTATTATATTATATAAAATAATATCTTATATATATATAAATAAAAGATGAAATTATATTATAAATATATATAATATAATATTATAATAGTACTAGTATTATTACGTACTACCTACTACTAATATATTAATACAATAATACAATATATATACATACTATTATATATATAATATATATATATATATATACCTAATATTAATAAATATTAACGTATATATATTATATATTCATATATACAAAATATATATATTATATAAATAATAATATATACTATGATATACTTATATATTATATACTTATTATATAATATTAAAATAAAGTATTTATTTAAGGTATCATAATATATATTATGATAATATCTATACGTATTTATAGATCAAATAAAAAGAGTGATATGTTGCTATCTTGGTCTTATTCTTTTATTTAACCACCTTTTTTAAACAGGTTATGTTCATAAATTGAGTACTGTGCGAGAGTATTCTAGCATCTTCATATAATATAAAATATTCAGTTTAAATAATTAAGGTCGGCACTAATTAACTAACGATCTTCAATTAACTTGATATTTCATATTACAAGTTATAAAATATTTGAAACAAAATTAGCCGATGAGCATTCAAATATTTGAAAGTTCTATTAATTCTAATATGAAACTTGCTCTATGATTTTATTTACTCTTATTAAGCTTGGATTCCACCTCAATGTAGTTTTTTTCCTTGTGAAACCCTTTGCTCTTGAGCATTAGATGTTCCTATTTCTTCAATGGTTTCTGCTTTTAATTTATTGTACAAGTTCCTTGAAGGATTTGCCAATTTCTTGGATTTCACCTCAATACTTTTCTTCTTTGTGGAATCCTTTAGCTTTCGAGAACTAGATGTTCCTAATTCTTCTTCAATAGCTTCCATATGTTGCTTGAAGTTCAATTCTGTACTTTACCTTATTTTATCTAAATAATAATAATAATAATAATAATAATGTCATTTAGAGAGTATGATACTTATAACTGAATATTAATTTTTAAAACATTGTTAACAGTATACACCAAAATAAAAGTTTTTATATGCAGAAAATAACAAAGTATACTTACCACAAGCAATGATGGTCCCTCAATTTAAAGCAAGCTCCACAGATTTTACAATGAGACAAAGATTCTTGTACTTTTGTTGAGCAGTTAATACATGACTCATAACTTTTAATAGTATCTTCAAGATTAAATCTACTCGATTTAATTGTATAGCTTGCCTTATCAATAACAGTGTAAAAACTAGCGCATGTGATAGAAAGTAGTATGAGAAAAATTAAATTTTCCCAGCAAGAAATTTTTAGTAAGGGTAACACAAAAATATAATAAATTAATAATAGATAAACACATGCAGAAATTATCCAAATATTATAAAATTTAAAATTATTTTCTAATTTCTTTCTGCAAAACTGAAAATGAAATAAGTAGATAAGTTTTCTTCTACATCTAAAAAGTCTATGAGTGAAATAAAATATTAGAGGCAGAACTAATGTATAGGTTAAAATAGATAAACTAAAATTTAATGATCCTAAAAATATCAGTAACAGATTTAGAACTATAGGTAATACATAAGAAGCAGACAATTTTCTTGCTCCTTTTGGCCAGGGAATTCGAAAGCGATCCTCAATTGTATTCATGATGTCAATTTTTAACTTTTGGGTCAGTTCATTACGAGTAATTATTCTGCATTAAAAAAGGAAACAATTATATTATAGCTTCCATAATAATAATAATAATAAAAATAATAATAATAATAATAATAATAATAATAATAATAATAATAATAATAATAATAATATAATATAATAATAATCATAAAAAAAAAATTACTCTGCAAAAACAATTCGATTAATTTATTTACTATTTAAAACAAATTAATGTATTACCAAATTACAAATAACTACTGTTTATACTTCACCTATAGTTGCATAATAATAATAATAATAACAATAATAATAATAATAATAATAATAATAATAATAATAATAATAATAATAATAATAATAATAATAATAATAATAATAATATAATAATAATAATAATAATAATAATTTTCTGTAACTGACAATTTTTTTAAAATTAATCTCTTAGTAAAAAATATATGTGTAATAATAATCAGGGCTGAGGAGCTGGGACAGTGGGGCAGTAAGGTTTTGGGTTGAGCCGGGCCGGTGGCAAAATATTTTTGAGGGACTGGAGGCCGGAGCCGGAGCCGAAATTTTGGGGGATCTGGAGCCGGAGCCCGGAGTCGGAGGCGAAATTTTAGGGGACCTGGAGAGCCGGAGCCGGAGTGGAGCCGCAAAAAAAAGAGGCGGCTACGGCAAATACAAAATTAAGTATTATAAGAATGCTAATTATATTATATTATATACTATATATATATATATATTATATATATATATATTATATATATATATATATATTATATACGGTATATATATACTATATAATATATATATATATATAATAAATATATATATAATATATATATAATATTAGATATAATATTTATTATATGGTTATATATATATATATATATAGTATATATATATATATATATATATATATATATTATTTATATATATATAATATCTTATATACTATATTTATATATATATATATAATATATTATATATATATGTATATAATATATATATAATATAATATATTATATATATAATATAATATATATATATATATATATATATACTATATTGTGATTATGTATATTTTTTATTTCAAAATTAAAAAGGTTCGGTACTTCTAAAGATAACTTTAATTTAAAAAAGTTTAATATCGCTTAGAAAAATCCGCTCCACTGGACCAAAATTGAACATCCCACATGTATTTAAATATATTACTCACTCTGATATAAAAATACTTTCATTTGTCATTATGAAATTTAACCCAGTTGATGGGAAACAGTCAGTTCGAAATCATGCACAAAAGAGTCTAACTAACTACCAGTTACTCATGGGGTCACAATACATCTTTTGGATCCTTTAAATTAATGCGACATTTTAAACGCTATCATCCAGACAGTGCTGCAATTGTTAAAAAGAAAGGTGAAGAATTAAGGTAATCAAGGAGAAACCATTATTTCAAAACGAGACTAAAGTGGAAATCTTTTCAGTTGCCAAATAAGCTTCTATGTTAGTGAAAATTCGATAATACGGATTATAATGGTTGTAAAGATAGTGACCCATTAGTTTTCTTTGCATACACCGGATTGTAAAGCTCTGTGTGGGAGACATGGTTAGAAAATGGAGTCCGCTTTAGACCTGGAGAAATATTGTAAAATAAGTTCTAGAAGATAGCCAAAAAAAATAGGCTTAATTGCGTAAGGGACGCTTTGTGCATTAAAAAAATGGATACTTACTTACACATGGGCAAAGCTAAATTATTTTCTCAATAATTTTAAATATATGTGGGACGAAGATAAGAAACAAATATACTTTCGTAAACGTTAGCAGTAAATAAGAAAAAAATAGCTGCAAAACATGTTTCAGAGGATATACTTCCAAAGCATCTGATAATGGGCTGGTACTCGATGATCTTATATAGAATTCGAAATATACAAGAGAACAAGTATTAGCTTAGTGTAACGAGTAACGCATCAAACATGAAGTCAGTACGGGATTGATTAAATTAAATAAGGACAATGAGTGTGAGGAATAGGAAAATTATATTTATAACTGATTTTATTGAATGTCAAAAACGAAGAAGTAATAGTTGTTTTGTAATCAGAATGAACTTGATAAAACTATGAAAAAGACTCTGTTCCGATAACGTTAAACATTGCACAAATGAGAATTGAGAGTTCATACCTTAACAGTTAGCAGTGCGTGAAGGTCTCACGAAACTTCATGAGGGCAAATCTTTATCAGCAGGAGCGACGACAAATAGCAAAGCAGGATGTACCCCAAATTAATAGAAGTTCCTAAAGAATCAAGTGCAAAAAGGGCAATCTTAGGTCAAGAGAAAGATGGGGAAGTACATGTCTTATGCTCTAGAGATGTTCAAAACAGCTTCTGCAACAAAGATTATAGTAGTAGTATGATGCCTGCCGGTTACTTCTGAAGTTTCTCTCTCCGACAGTCAGTGGGAACAAATCGAAAACTCGAAGAATTATTAAAACACCCATAGTTTACAACAAAAAATATTCAATCAGAAGATTTGACTAGCAGGAAATTTTTTATATAGAACGGATTTTAGCAAATCACAAAATAAATTCCATGAAAGAAGGGAAAGAATGTTAACTGAAATAAAATATTTTTTGTCGACATCTTTGTTTAGAATCTTTCACCAGACGGGTTACTGAAGATCTTGATTTTAAAGTAGGAGTTGTGTCTTGTGCGCCGTAAACTGGATTACACAAGTGATAGCTGCGACGCAAATAAATCTGAACAGAAAATCTGGGCCGGCGTCAAGATAGTCTCAGCAGGTTTCAGGGAATCACTCCCTTGTAGAATTTTGTCAAATGAAGATGAAGAAGTTACATTTGCCAGGATAATGGGAAAAATTGGAGGATGCAGAAAAGCGATTGAAAAAACTAAAAGGACAATCTACTAGTAAAGACATATCCAACCTAAAGTATTTTCTCCGATAAAAATTAAAGGTAGACATTCCATAAGTCAGTAGATGGAATCATCCGGAAAATCAACGTTATCAGTTAAAGAGGCAAAATTAACTGCTATCCTAATATTTTGCAAGATGCCGCTTGCACATTAACAGCTTTGCCTCCCTATTCAAGTGAATGCTGAGAGCTTACTTTCTGCTTTAAAATAATAAAAACGGATCTAAGGACATCGTTAAGGGAGGATTTTATTGATGGTTTTTATTTTTAAGAACAATTTGATTTTGAATAAATTTTATTACATATGCTCAGGCATTCAAAGAAGAATTGTTTTAAAAGTTAGGAAGAAAGTGAATATATATATATATATTATATATATATATATATATATATTATATATATATTATATATATATATAAATATATATATATAATTATATATTATATATAATATATATATATATATATATTAGTTATAATATATATAATAAATATATTATTATATTATTAATATATATTATATATATATATTATATATATATATATATATATATTATATATAAAGAACCGGCTGTTGTGTGAATAAAAATAAACATCATATATGTTCAGGCTATGTTCAACTTAGGAATATTTTAAAACTTTAGGATGAATCTAAAATATGAGTTTTATTCTTTTTAGGAAAAAAAATAATAAAATTATATTACGTAACTTTACAGGCAGTTCATCGTTCAAAGAGGAATTATATTAAATTTTAAGAAAGAAAGTGACTGATTCCTTTTTTCTGT
>JABUQX010044069.1:47500-62500 GCA_015478945.1 Trachelipus rathkii
CTTTTTTCTTTATTTGTTCTAAATATAAATACTATAATTAAGAACTCTGACAATAATGATTTTGTTATTTAAATTATGTAGCAGGGTGGTGAAAGTCATGGTTTAAAAATAAATAAAAAGTGACAAAACAATTATAAAATGTTTGAATAATAAAAGACAATAATATGTAGTACCAAATGATCATAAATTAATTTTTTTAAATTTAATTAAAAATTATTTGGATGAAAGAATAAAATGTGCAGTTTCTAGGTTTGCTGATATTATTAATTTAGCTACAGTACCTCTTCTAGAAATCTTGAAGGATATATAAAGTTAATCAAGGCTTAAATAAACTCTTTGTTGGGATAAAAAGTGGTAAAAGGAATTTTAATACTAAATTGTAAGCTATATAGTTTTCCACATCGGTAACTCAAATAAGAATTTTAATTATGAAATGAATGGGAGGAGTTTAGGGATGTTTATGAATAAAAGAATTTAGAAGTAATTATTAATAATCTGAAAGTGTCCAAGCAATCGTTAAAAGACCAGAATACGGTAGTACTAATAAAATACTATGAAATATAAAATTATTAAGTCATAGTATTGTTTATAAAAGAAAAGGGGTAATGAACAAGCTCTATAATAACTGTTAATCAATTTAATCAATGTCAATCAATTGTTTATTGAAAATTATGCAAAAGTTTGTATCTCTTAATGAAAAAAGGACATTACCATAATAGGGGTGGTTTGCTGCAGAGGTAGCTACACAAAAATATAATTTTTAAAATGATTTAGCTAAATGTTTTTTTTTTTTTTGTTTCTTTTTTAATAAAAAAATATTAAAAAAATAAGGGATTTCCTCATTCGTTATTTATAACATATATTTTACTAGTTTACATGAATTTCTATTAAAGGTAATTTCAATAGTCTTGAGAATAATTATTAAATCATACTGTATAAATAAGAACTAAATGTAAATGATATGAAGTCTAATGAATCGTAGAAGAGCACTTTTGTTGAAAGGCAAAAATCCTAAAAATATTAAAATTTAGTTAAATATTTTATGATATATACTCTTGCTTTTTCCTTATAATTGTTGGAACGGCAATGGGGTAACAATGGGTGATGTTATAATAGATAATAACAATTGGGAATTAATATTATTTATTTTAAAATTCATTTATCAGGTTAGGGCTACATTTACTGCGATGTCAATCCATGCAGCCAGCGCAGGCATAAGCATGTTTTTTTTTGAGAGCGGACCTCACCAACAAAGGGCATATGCCATTCCTCAGAGCAGACAAAATACTGCCCTTCAGGTTATCACGAGCTCAAGGCAAGTGAATGACGAGAACCCGTGATCACGGTACATGCTGTGAAATTGTGATACTCTCCACATTAGCATGTGTATAATTTTAGATAATTTATGAGCGATGCCTGCATTGACGAACTAATGAATTCTCACCGATTCTGTAGATACCAAAGTTTACCCTATTTATTTATTTATTTATACATGGTTGTGGCATGGCTAGTGATGGGTAAATGCCCAGGCACTTAAGAATTGGGCAAATGCCCTGGGCATTTATCTGGGCATTTGTCCAATTTGGGCATTTTAGAGGGCATTTATACTTTTTTATACATATCGGTTTATATATATTTGATATATATATATATTTTATTATATATTATATATATATATATATATATATATATATATTAATATATATATATATATATATATATATATATATATATTAATTTATATATATTATATATATATATATATATATATATATATATAATAATAATAATAATAATAAATAATAATAATAAATAATAATAATAATAATATTAAGAATGATCAACAAGGGGGAATCTGCTTAGAATAATGAATAGGGGATGGTGCTTCGCTTAACTGATGAAATAAAATTGAGGGGAGTGTGGAGGGAAAACTTTGAAAATCTGCATAACATGGCAGTAATGAAGAGGTGATAGTGAATGTGTGTGGTATTGATGGTGCAAGAAGAATAGGTATTTTGGGGATGAGAGTAGTAGTATATATAGGTAATGGGTAGAGTGAGCAAGGAAAGTTTTAAAGAATTGTAAATCTGCAGGTAATAGATGAAATTACTGGTGGAAATTATCAAGAACAGAGGCGAGATGGTGATTGATTGGATTTGGAAGTTGCGTAACAAAAATGTTTATGGGGATATAGTTCCGAGGATTGGAAAATAGAGCAGTAATAGTACCCTTATATAAAGGTTAAGGGGGATAGGGTAACGTAGATTATATAGAGGAATTAGTTTATTCGATGTTGTAGCGAAGATATATGCTGGTGTTTTCTTGGTCGAAAGTGTGTGTCAAGTGACTGAAGGACTGATTCTGAAAGAACAAGGTGCATTTAGAAGTGGTAGAGGATATTGTGGATCAAATCTCTTCACACTGAAACAAATCATTGAGAAAATAAGGAGAATAAATTGTATTTAGGTTTTTATGGATTTCAACAGCGTATGACAGGATTTTTATAGGGAGCCTCTATGGCAGGTGATTAGTAAAATATGGTGTTGGTGGTAGCTTTCTGAATGGAATCAAAAAGTATGCATTGACGATAGTGAAGCGTGGTTAGGAAAAAATGGAATCGCAAGTGATTGGTTTAATATTAATAGTGGAGTGAGGCTAGGGATGTTATTTCACCTTGGTTATTCAATTTGATATATGGACGAGGTTATGAAAAAAATTAGAGGTGGGGTGGCAGGAGATAGTGTTCGAATATGATGACGAATGGAAGAGAGTGGAGGTGCCCTATTATATGTGGAGGATTTGTTTTGATGTGGCGGAATCTGAGAGGAGTTGAGAGGATTGGTTGAACGAGATTTGCGCAGGTTTGTGCAAAAAGAAGGAGTTGAAAATAAGCGTAGATAGAAGTTAGCTCATGTTTGGTTGAGTGTGAAGACAGTCCTCTGTGTGAATTATGTTAGATGGTGAGCAGCTGGAACAAGTCTGAGGTTTAAATATTTAGGATATATGTTGGATGAGGAGGGAACGGATGATGCAAAAGTAGTAGGAAAGTTGTGGATGGCAGGAATTTGGCTGGTGGAATTAAATTGTGGGTGGATTGTAAAGGTACTAAATCTTCAGCGTGTTAAGTTTTACTGAGGTAATGTTGTTACCTGTGTTAATGTATGAGTAGTGAGACTATGGTCTGGAATAAGAAGTATAGAATCTAAAGTAAGTGTTCAGAATGGACAATCTTAGGAACGTGTTAGGTGTGAGAAAATGATGGTTGAACGTGTATTAGAGAGTTGTGTGGTGGAAGAAAGGGGTAAATGTGAGAAATAAATGAAAGGTACATTGAGATGGTTTGGTCATGTGGAAGATGGATGATATGATAGTGTCTTAGTATAAGCGGATGATAGTGTATTGAGTGTGCTGGTGAATCCAACCAGCTGAGAGACGCGAAGAAAGTGGATTATCAGTAAAGGGAATGCCTGGAGGAGAGAATGTGAGTTTGGCAGAGGTTGAGGAGAAGGTGCATAATATGGAGTTGAATCGGCGGGTTTGTGTGATGGGGGTATGGTTGTGGTCCACCTGGTCAAGGGATGAACCCTACACTTGCTTGCAATAAATTCTTCATCAGCCTTATGTGGGAAACCTTATCAAAAGTTTTGCTAAAGTCTTGAAAAATATATATATTAAAGTTATAGCAAAGCTTTTTATAAGGTTTCCCTCATGCGACTGATGAAGAAATTATTGCGTTGGAGTGGTACATGGTTGGATTTAAAGTGGGTTGTGGAATAAAAAACAGTGTTGTACAACTAAATGGCAATAATCATCATGGGAAATAGTAAGAGTGGTGTCCCACAGGTTCAGTGCTGGGGCCACTATTTCTCATATATATTAAATGATATAGGCCAAGCGACTTAATGTTAAGGTTTGTTTAAGTTTGCCGGTAATAAAAGTGGGCTACCTCGCTTATTAATAGTGAAGGATGTATAAAGATTTAAGGAATGATCTTGATAAACTTCTGGGGTGGGCAGATAAGTGGCAAATGATTTTAATAGTAAAAAGGTTGTGTAGGGTTCTTCACCTAGGTTACTCAAATAAGAGTTTGGTCAAAATGAATGGTGATTGGCTTGAATCTGTGTGTAATTATAAGCAGTAATTTGAAAATAGCTAATTCGTGGTTTGGAAGCAAGGAATAAAACTAATAAAGATTGCTGGGCATAATAAATCGCAATGTTGTTACAAGAGCAAGGAGGTTATAAGTAAACTTTATAATAGCTATGTTAGGCCGTTATTAGAGTATTGTGCACAAGTTTGGGCCCCTTATTTAAAGAAAGACATAGTATGCTAGAGAAAGTGCAATGAAGAGCAACAGGTAATTTCTGGGTTTGGAGTGTAAAAATATATGAGGAGAGCTTGAAGGGATGTAGGGAATTTTTCTGTAGAAAGGCAATTTCTCAGAGGGGACATGATACAAGTCTATTAAATATTTACATCTATTGATTAATACGGAGCCGATAAATTCTTCATATAGAGCACAGCGGGAGACCAGGGGGCCATAGTAAGGAAAATTATGAAAAAAAAGCATGCCATCTTGATATAAGAAAGCATTCATTCTGGTAATAAGATTGTTAAACTTTGGAATAATATTTTGCCACAGGAGGTTGTTGCGTGTGACTCGATTTGCAATCCTTTAAGAAAGGATTGGATAGGTTATATGGATGGTTTGGGTGTGTCATAATTTTATTTTGACTAAACCAAATTTGGCAGGTTTTAGTTACAGTAGTTACTAAGGATTAAACTGCATGTTTGACTATAAAGTTATTAAGGGTTAACTGCATGTTACTATAAAGTTATAAAGCTTGTAGTGTGGTGGTGCGTACTTAAGCTATAGTTTTTTTTCTTTTAGTTGTAGACTTTGTGCTTACTATGTAAGTTATTGACAAGCCCCTAGGGTGCTTTTGTGGATTTGCATCATGAGCATGTTATAGACTTTGCGATTATTACTATGCAAGTTATTAGAAAAGCCCTATGGGTGCTTTGTGGACTTTACATGAACAGGTTGTTGGTGATTGGTTCGTTGGCTTGGACTGGGATCTTGGAATAGGCCCATTTGGCTTCTTACTGTTGTTTATTTCTAATGTTGATGAACGACGGAGTTGGTGTCTTGTCGCGGGTCCTGATGAAGCTCTTAGGTGGATTTTCTGACTGCACGAGTTCTACTAAAAGATATAAAGGGGGAGGTAAGCCTGGGCTTAATTTTCGACATGCATCATATTCTTCTACTACTTTTCTGTTTCTGGTGCATGTTTGTGCCACCTTACCCCCGTCTTGGCGAAGAGAAGGTGAGTGCATGAATGGGTCGGTGGTTGATGATGATATATAAAAACAAAAGCAATACAAATACAAATGTGAAAAATGAAAATACTATATTTTGAATGTTTTTTTTTACAAAATGCTTTCTCGCAAGATACACCTTTTTACTTTGATAATATTTATATAAATGCCCAGTTTTTGGCGGGCATTTATTAAATGGGCAAATGCCCTGGACAAATGCCCATTTTATAAATGCCTGCCCACTGGGCATTTGCCCAACGTACATCACTAGGCATGGCCTTAACATCGGCCCCACAACAAATATTTTTTATTTAAAAAAAACTTTGTATTTAAATCATAAAATTATTATAATAGATAAAAATATAAGTAAATGAATACGGTACTATATATATATATATATATATATATACTATATATATATATAAATATATATATATATATATTATATATATATATATATGTGCATACACTTTATATATTATATATATACTATTAAATATACTATATATATATAGAAATAATATAGGCTAATATATGGTACATATGAAATAAAAATAAAACAAACTAAAATAAAATAAAGTAAAATAAAATAAAATAAAAATTAAAATAAAATAAATTTAAATTTAAATAAAATAAAATAAGTATTTTATTTAAATTTAAATTTATTTTATAAAATAAAACACTAAAATAAAGTAAAATAAAAATTAAAATAAAATAAATTTAATTAAAATAAAATAAATAAAAATACTAAATACAGCTGTACCCAAACATAGTAGGATGAAGCTATATAAACATATTTTTAAATAGGTAGCGTCGGGCGGGGTGACGTGGACCACTTTAGGTATAACTTGGTCTCCCGACTCTCCCCTAATGCACTTTTTGGAAATTTTTTTTTTTGTAAATCACGGCCTATAGTCGGGCATAAGCAACCACAAAAAAAATAATAATGTTAATTCCTAATCACATAAAAAGTTTTTTTAAGTTTGAATAACGCCGAGTCAGCCTGACCGTGGAGGGGTGAAGCGGACCACCATTGAGGGGTGACTCGGACCATCTGTTTAAATTCGTCTTTTACGTATAATTTCAATTTTATATTTTAATTTTTACTTAATATAATAATTATTTATCATATTAAAATTCGTAATAAGTAATAAAAATGTCAATAATGATAAATAAAATACGAATATAAATAAGGTGGTCCGATTCACCCCTCTCCGCCCAAAAATTTTGACACTTTTAACTCGTTTTTTTATTTAAAATTTCATTTTTAAAAAAATTTCACTTAAATATAAGGATTTTCTTTTTTATTAATCTTAAATTAATTATACGTAATAAAAATTGTCAATAATAATACGTAAAAATACGAAAAACGATGGTGGTCCGAGCCACCCCCCCATCAATTTTTACGGCGGGGTGAATCGGACCAAGTTAGGCCCCGTTTTTTTGCCACTAATACTGCTTGGATCAAAAATTTACTTCGCCAGTTTAAAGCTAACATACTCGAGTGTATCCACTGAAAAAATAATTAAAATCGATCCACAATTTTTCATTTTATAACGAAGTTAAAAAAACTCACATTTTTCAAAAGTGAAGTTCTATTGAAGGAAATTTTGTACCCTAATTTCTAACATTTTTTAAAATATATCTACTCTTTTTTTTTCTTTAGAAAATTAGAATTTATAGGATTTTCTTTAAAAAAAAAAAAAAAAAAACTTTTTGTAGTGATACCGCGTGGCTATAAAATGAGCGAAAAAATTTTTTTTTTTTTTAATTATTTTTTATTTTATTTAGAGTGGACCGAATCACCCCTCCTAAAGAGGCGGGCCCGGTCACCCCGCCCGACGCTACATAGTAAACATATGAAATAAGAAAATAAAAGAAAATGAAAAATAAAATAAAATAAAATACAGAAAAATCATGAAAATAAAATAAAATTATATAAAATAAAACATTTATGAACTGACCTTTTGTGACTAGGAATGTTCATTTAATATATTTATTTTAATGGTCTACCTATACTTCCCTAAAATTCCTATTAATTTATAAAAGAATAAAGAAATAATAAAATTATACAAACATATAATTAATGACATTAAAAGGAGTATAATCACTTCCCTAAAATTCCTGTTAAATTGTATAAAAACACAAAATATAAAATAGAAAAGCAAATACACGGCTCCTGAAATTATCTATATCATAGCCATATTAAAATATTGTAAACGTTAAGCGACTATTCAAATTCACAAACATTTCCTTTATTTGAGGTAGCATATGACATTAATATATACTTTATATAGACAATAATATTAAAATTTTTTTAACATTAATACAATTGTTAAATAGCAAAATAGCTAAGATTATAGACTACTTGATTGCCATGATTTGAATGGACACAGAATAATTATCAATTTTAGTAAAACTATAATAGCACTTTTCTTATGTATTATCAGTGCCTCTAATCACACTTTTCTTCTGTATTATCAGTGCCTCTAATCACTACCACCGTTAATCACTTATTATTATTATTATTATTATTATTATTATTATTATTATTATTATTATTATTATTATTATTATTATTATTAGTATTATTATTATTATTATTATTATTATTATTAAACTTTGTAAGTACGAAGTAAAAATGGACTATGATCCGGTAGTTAAAAATAGCGATATATTGATATTTGGTATATCGATATTTGATATGCAGAGAAATAGTAAAATCAATACCACTCACGGATTGGAAATAAATGGGACGGAAACCCGTAGATAAATGTTCGTGTGCCATGAACTCAAATGCCTATGGGAAACGAACAATACTTATTTATTTTATGTCAATATTTCGCATAGTGATAACAAATATCGATAATTTTACCTGCCGGAGCATAGTTCATACTTACTCCAAGAGAATTCATCAAATATAGTCATGTTAGCCGATGTAGGCATTGCTCTGAATTTCTATGATTTTTAAATAATTTAACGATGTCATTTACTATACATTTCCAACCCTATTTTGGAAATTTCTTATTTCCTGTGGAACAATTATTATTCCTATTCTATTAAAAGTTTAAAACTATTAAGAAAAAATATACTGAAATGTGCAAAAAATAAAAACACCTTAATAGATAGCGGAAGGCCAGTTTTATACATTAAATAAACAAAAAATCCTAGGAAATTTCACTAAGAAAACTTAGAAAAGGAATACCTATTATCTTACATGGATGGAACCAATTATAAAACAGACTGATATAGGGATATAAGGATAATCGATATTCAATAATATTAATAAAGGCGTTTTCGTTTTTGCATTTCTGCTTACGAAACGTAAGAAATGCTAAAGTTTGCGTTCGATTATGTCAATTTAAGCACAAATTTAGGAAAATGCTCACCAAACGTAAGGAATTTCCTAAATTCTGTAAGGTTGCTCTTCCACGTGCTTACCGAATTTAAGGAAAATGCTTACGAAAAAATGTAAACAAACAAGATGGCGGCGTAGTAGGTGGTTTGATTTCATAAATGTTTCATTCATGAAATTAACTTTAAATCTAATTTCTTCCAAATCGATAAACTCCATCAGTTATTTTTTTAATTTGTTTATTCCAAAACCACGTGCTCCATCAAAACAGCTGATCAAAAATATTTGTAAACAAACGTTCGATTATGCCCGAAATTCGTGCTAAAGCTGTATTAGCATTTCTTATCGAGCGTAAGCACAAATGCAAAATCGAAAACGGCTTAAGTAGAACTAAAACCACCAGCACTCACGGGTCGTGGTGTATAGGGGGTTTCCGCCCACCATACAACAATGTTCGTCTGGCATGCATTCAGATTGACTTAAAAAAAAAAAAGTTTATTTATTTCAATATATCGACCTTCGATATATATATATATATATATATTATATATATATATTATATATATATATATTAATTTATTTTATTTTTTATTTTTATTTATTAAATAATATATATATTATATATATATATTATTATATATATTATATATATATATATATATATATATATATATATATATATATATATATATATATTATATATCATAGATGTAATTAATTACCAATCCAGGTCAACTTCATGAATGGGGTATATATATTACTTTTTATAGTAAAAAGTTCGTTTTTTTTTTAAATTTATTTTTGTGGTATATAAAAGTGGTCCTCCAAGGTCTATTAAGGCATTTTTAAAGTATGCGAGTCATAATTTCCCAGCAGGAACGCAACTAAAGTGGTTTAAAAACGCTAACTCGTCCTTTATTATTGGAGGAGTCGAGATGTCTCTACAGCAGCGACTCTCAATAGTACCTATTTACAAACACTGGCGTTGACTACGGGAACGTTTTTGCACTGCAGAAATTGACAAATGATTCCATCAAAATTCATGCTTCATGATTGGTTAAGCACTCCACCAGCTAGTCAGCCATACATATTAATCCATACTAATTCAAAAAGTTCGCAGGATACAACTATAGTAGTCTACAGACGAGATATCCTGATGTGACCATTACTTTTCATAGTAGTTTAACAACACCTTAACTAACTCATCATTTCCCATAAAGCCTCCAGGAACGCAACTATTGTTATTGAAATTTCATGACTTGGGCGCGTTTTGTAAATATGTAAAATGAGCGAGTAATGGCGCAAACAATTAAGCATAATCTCAAAATAACGCATTTAAATTGTAAGCGGAGTATTCTAAAATAATATAAAGCTTTATTTCTCTTTTGCCAGTTTGGGAATTTCTTAAAAAGTATTGGTCTACCATAATATTTAGTCATCGCACGAAACTTACCAAAGTAAACCAAAAAAAAAAAATTAGTACCACTTAATACGCCAACAACACTAAGAACTGATGGGAACATTTCCCATCATCATTATACAAATTTCACTGGTTAGGTTATGTTGGTTTGAATGTGTGTACTTTTCCCAAGCTTCTTATATCAGTCCAAGTTTTTTTTTTTTTTTTTTTTTAAACAAATTTGAAATTGGAAGGTGATGAAAGGAAACAATTTCGAGCGTTATACTAAAATAGAACAAAATAAGGACGAGTCAGAGTTAGGTTACGATACATTTTTATTTGGTAGTGCACATTTTGGATCAATGAAAACTCTAAGTTTTCGTTAAATTAGAATTTGAAACTGAAAGGTAATTAAATTTTAAAATAATAATAACACCAAATTAAAGCACAATGAAGAAGAAGAGTCCGGTTTAAGTTGCGACATATAATTTGGAAGGGTGTTTGAACGCATGAACTTTTGGTTTTCCTGTCGATCCAGATTTTGAAAATATAAAACATAGAAATAGGATGATTATGCTATTAAGAAAACAATTTTGCGTCATAAAACAAAATAAAGATGTTTGGTTTAGTAAGGACATAAAATTGAAAGGTTGGGTTTGAATACGTGTACGTTTCGGTTTTCAAACGTCAATGCAAATTTTGGTAAAATAAAAATTTGAACTTGGGGAAAATAATGGAATTTACCGAAAAAAATTACTATCGATTCATTTGAAGCAAAATAAGGACGAAACCACGTTATGTTGGACATATTATAATTAGGTAAATAAAACGAGAAGTTTATAAATTCTTAATTTTGAACTAGATTTCATTTGTACCAAGTATTTTCACTAAAGGTTTCCTCCTGCTGAATTTGACTGTAAATACGTTTAGTATCAATCAACAAAAGGAAACTGATTTTTTTTTACCAAAAAAAAAAAAAACATACTGCATTTACAGCCTATTTGAGATCAATTTAAATCATCATCTTAACCCAAAATCAAACTAAGCTGATTCTTAAAAATAATACCTACCATAGTAGTAAATAAAAAATATATATTTTTTGTTTATAATTTTACAAATTTTAAAAAATAAGTTTAGCCAGGATTTAAAAATATCAATTCTTGCATATTATTAAGAAATGTTAACTACTAAGAAATTTCTAACAATGAAAATTTACTTGCTTTATCTTCCCCGCACTTCCCACAAATTGGGTTGGGGTGCGCAACATACCGGAAATTTACTTAATCCAGAAAATAATAATAAAAAAATAAAAATAAAAGTAATAATAATAATAATAATAATAATAATAATAATAATAATAATAATAATAATAATAATAATAATAATAATAATAATAATAATAATAATAATAATAATAATAATAATAATAATAATAATAATAATAATAATAATAATAATAATAATAATACATCTTTCTAATAGTAAACATCAGCCCATAATTAGGATTTATCATTTACAAAACGGAAACTGAAATCGCTAAACGATACTTTTATGGTTTAGCACTTTTCCAAACTAGAATAATAAAACGTGTAATATGAAAATAATTGGTAGGCAGCTAATATTTATAATACTGAATTACATCGCCAGAGAGGAAACTGTGAATCTGAACTCATATGGTTCTGAACCACGACCACCAGTGTACTGCCAACGAATCTTGAACACATGTTTCTATAACAACTCCCAAAGATCGTCGAAATTGTACTTCTATTTATAACGTTTTTGAACACCGGTTGGCCACAACAGGAGCCACCACAGCCTAGTGAGACAAGAAACTAGTTCCAGGAATGACTTGTAGATACATCGCTTGTCAGTCACTGAAAGAATATTTATCTCTTCTAGATACATCGCTTGTCAGTCACTGAAAGAATATTTATCTCTTCTAGATACATCGCTTGTCAAATTCACTGAAGGAACAGTTATATCTTATTAGATAATAGGTTTCGTAGATATGCAAATGTGAAGGCATTACTATTGAAGATAGGCTGGTTAAGAAAACGAACTTCAATTTGGCATGCAGAAATTCGTAGTGAATATAAGCACTTAAGGAAATAAGTCCGAGTAGAACAATCAATGAACACATGGCGTAAAAAAGGAGAGGGCGAAAAGATGACAGAACTAGCAAATGAGGGGAAGGTCCCTTAACATGAGGTGGTGGCTGTGGTGATACTGAGATGGACAATCCCCTAGTATAGGTTTGATGTTACGAAGCTCTACCCCTTTGTTGTCGGTATCACAATACTCCTTCCAACGATATTTGAATCCTTGACGAATGTGGGGAATAAAGTTCATTAGAAGAATGTGATTCTGTTTTAAAACAGATGGGAGGTATGGTGCTGTAGCTAATCGCACAGACTTTTCATTACCTGGGAACAAAAGTGGTTAAGGATCCAGTAAAAAGTTATGAGCTCTTTTCTGAAATGGAGAAGTAACAGAAATCTTTGTACCAAAAGAATCAACGGATTAATTAATAAACTCTTAGTTTAAGAAATTGAATGAGTAAATTTTTTTTTTAAATTACATAAATATATCTTAAAATATTATTTACAAAACTATCTAAATAATAATACACATTTTTACAAACGTTTGTGAGCAATAATGAACATTTAAACGTTCTTAATACATTTGGCATAATAAAAATTTCTTAAAATAGTTTACCTATTTTCACAACTAATTATATACAATAATAATAATAATAATAATAATAATAATAATAATAATAATAATAATAATATTAAAGGCCAGAAAATAATGGATTATTAAGGCCTAATTTTAGGTTTATATCTGACAAAACCACTGAATATTGCCACTCTTTATCTGTGGAAATTCCTGCCATTATATCCTCGTCGATTTCTTCTTCTTTCCTGTCTCCGTTTGAGCTCTTTTTCTTTTTCTTCTTCTTTTTCTCTCTATAAGGTTCCTCGTCATCATCATCCTCCTGTATAAGAAAGATAATAAAAATCAATTTTCATATTTATAATCAGCCCCTTGGTAAATAACCGAACAAAATCCCAAGCTTTCAGAATTAACACTTTACCTATTAGTCATTTTAGACAAAGCCGTTAATAATAGGTAATTTTATTTTACCTATTATTACCTATTATTTTAGACAAAGCCGTTAATAATAGGTAAAATAAAATAACTTATCATATACAAGAATATGTAAATCGAAATTTATTATTAAAACTGTAATAATAAAAAAAAATATATTTCAACAAAAGGTTTTCTGGTAGTAAATATCCAATTGTGAAGAACTAGCAAAAATTTATATTTCTTTTCTTGGTGGTCACATATTAGAAAACAAATTCGAAAGAAGAAAATATTCCTTAAAGCGCGCATTTTTGCTTCACTTAGTAAAGTAATTCTAAAAAAGAAATCTACAAAATATTTCAAGGAAGAGTCCATAATAAACTTAATTCCACTAATTAAAAAGCCCAACAAATCTAAAGGGTATCGCGACATTTGGTCGAACTGTTATTTGACTAAACGGATATTTGGCCGAAAATAAAAAAAAGCTAATAAACATTAAAAAATAAAAAAAGCTAATAAACATTTTAAAAAAATGTTTATTTACTAACCTAACCTAATTCTATTTCGGTCAAAATGTCAGACATGATGTAAAAAAAAATTAATTGGCATATTTTCCCTTGATTCTTTTTATTAACAGATAATCCAACTTTACAACAATTTTATTTGTCCTTATATGGCATTGTTCTCAAACCTCTTGGTAGTATATATTCCTCATATTTCTATATGTAAATTAAAGTTAAAGGATTTACTAATTTTCTCCCCCCACCTTCCCCTTGCATCGTAACCCTGAGGACCATCCATTTTCTAACGGTGCTTTATCGGCAAGTATTTGAAAATTATATTACCGCTTTCCCCAGCCATGAGAGCTTCTCCTTTGAGAGGAAACAATCTTAATAACTCAAAAGAGGCGGTAAAATAAATAAATATATAAATAAATAGAGGGAGAGTATACGCACACTCGAAGCGATTAAATTACCTCCCATTTTTAATGGTTCGCCTTTCTCTTTTGCGTTCATATTTTTTACACACTCATTCTCCCTCCACGCAACATCTTACTGACCACCATTTATCCACATATCATATACACATACCTAACGTCCACACCCCCTCTTCCAGAAACATCTTACAGACATCCATACTATTCATATCCCTGTTTGTGGGGAAAAATTGCCCACTTTGTAATGTCCTGCGTGTCGTAGAAGGCGACTAAGGGACGGTGGTAGTTGGGTTGGCTGCCCACTACCACTTATCTCTTGCCAGGAATGCTAATGCACAGGCCTCGGATAAGGTCGTGATCGCCGTAAACGGCCTTCTATCTCTCAGTGAAAATGTATGAATTATATGGGTACATGGAATGTTAGAAGAATAAATGTTGAGAAGAAGAGGAGAGAGGTGATGGATGTATTTAGAAAGGCAAATTTGGCAAATTTGATTTGCTTGTGACTGAAACAAAGATGAAAGGATACGGTGAAAATGAGTGGTGTGTAGTGTGAAATGTGTGTTGTGCTGGCGTGGAAAGGATGAGAGGGGGAGAGAAGGAGTTGCAATTTTGATGCGTGACTTGATAGAGAGCTATGGTAGACCTTGTGTGTGAGAGTACTAGAATTCTAATGGTCAAATTTAAGTTTGAAAAGGTCAGGGTTGTGTGGTTATGACGTATGGTCCATCTGAGAGAAATGTTGAAGTGTACGATTTTCTGAGATAATCTGAATGATGTTTTGGATGGGATGAGTAGGAGCTTCAGATTGATTTCGTGGAGGACTTAAATGGTTGTGTCGGGAGAAAATGAGAATGGTAGAAAGGTGATTGATTTCTGTGAGGAGAGAGGTATGTGTGCAAG